>VTPC01000489.1:31329-59743 GCA_011009095.1 Ignelater luminosus | reverse complement strand
AAAAAACGCGTCGTTTACTTCCAAAAAGCTGTTTCAAGGAAACTATTCCGTATTTCTGTAGTCCAGTTTTTATGTTCCCAGAGTAGTTTTCTTTGTTTGTTAATGGCTCTTAGAAGAAGTTTCTTTGCGGCTACACGGCCGTTTAAACCTGCTTCTATTAGTCTATTCTTTACAGTTGAGACGCCAATGAGTATATAATTAGAACTGTTGTAAATAGAAGTTATTTTAAGTGCGTTAGCTTTCTATCATCTAAAACACTTATTTTTCGTATTATCATACCTTGACGTCTGCTGGTCTTTTTAGGACATCTTGTTCGTTTTAATGTTTTATGTGAATTCAACTGACCAGAAATCTTCTTAACGTGTGTTATACACAACACTCCAAATTAGGAGTAGATCAAAACTCAGTAACAGTTCGATACAGCTACCCCTAGAATTAAAGTTGTACAGAAAGAATTTAACCTTACCAATGCATGTATATCTATTCAGAGAATCAAAAGACACCTGTGGAAGGCTGCTTCGACGCCAAAAACTTAGAAATTTTTTAAAAATTTCGAAAATTGACGATCTTGACAGTTCACTAACACAACGACTGCCATGACACTATAATATCGCGGCTACATCCCGACAACGTACCAGCCGACAGTACCACAACCCAATTTCCCTAAATCACCTGGAGAACATTGACCCCGCGCAAGCATGGGTGAATTCATTCATTCTATTCGCCCTCCCCCGCAAGATTGGTGTGGAATTCATTTAGCTTCCGTTTACGTTCTTTACCATGTGAAATCTTTGTATCTTGACTTGACATTTTACATTACTTGTGAAACAGAAGAACAAAACAAGTGCTTTTTTACAGTTTATTATTATCTTGGTAAGAAAATACAAAATCAAAGTAATTTTTATTTAAAGTCCCAACATAAACTTTGAACTTATATGTAAATCTTTAATTATTTTGTAAATTACAATCAGTGCGTATCTGGATTACTTTCTTTTGCATGTGATCTTTACAACAAAATAACTTACACAAGTCACAGGTTGTTCAGATTTTTCTATCTTTTGAGCGTGGACATTTGTAACAACGGCCTTGCGTAGCAGTAGACTGTCTGGGTGTTGGCTGCTGATTATTCTGGTCCCCAAGGATAGTATTCATGTCATGAATTACGCTGCGTGTAAGCCTGGTTGCTGTAGGTGAAGTCAGTCTGCGTTGCATATGGAGGATAACGAGTTCTTTTCCCAAATCGAGCAAGTAATGTCTCCTTTTGTCAGTTTGACTATTATACAAAGGGTACTTGCAGTTATATAAGCAAAAAGAGTTTATTCCAGTAGTATCTAATAAATCCATAAATAGAATAAGACGCCAGCGTAATGTCGTTCTTCGCATTGTATATTGCGCTGACATTTTGTTAAACGTGTCTACAGCACCTTTCGTGTGATTATAATGCAAAATTATATCTGGCTTGAAATTGTTTTCCACATCACTTATAGCATGCTCATGGTGTTCTGTAGAAAACAATACAACTGCTTTTCCAACATCTGGAACGTACGAAACAAGGGTATGGTTCTTTGCAATCCCAAAAACAGAGGAATGTTGTGCTCGAGATCTTTGGGCGGAATATTCGAGGGTATAAATGCTTTATTTTTTCTTACAGTTTCACAGAAGGTTAGATTTCGTGAGAAAAGATCATTTGCTAGTTCTACTGATGTGAAAAAGTTATCAGTAGTAATTCCATATCCGGAACCTAAGTGCTTCGTAAGATCCTTGACAACTCTTCGGCCTTGTTCTTTCTTCGCGATTTGGTCGCGTTTACCTGTATAAACTTGTAGATTGTGGCAATTTCCGTTGCTGTTATTTGTAAGAACCCACAATTTCATGCCATATCTGTGAGGCTTCGATTTTATGAATACACGAAATGGACATCGATTTCGTGTAGGGACAAGCTTCTCGTCTACGGTGAGATGAGAACTAGGGGAAAAGCAACCCTTGCACTGCTTTGCAAATAATTCAAGAATTTCTCTACACGAAGCAAGCTTATCTAGTTCAATTCGTTCTTGACGTGTTGTTACATCATCAAACCGTATGAATGTCAGAAGAGAATTAAATCGATTTCTAGACATAGTTGCAGAGAATATAGCCCTTTTTAGTCAAGAGTAAACCAATAAATGCACGTATTTCTATGGAATCAGTGTCTTTCCAAACATGACTTTTTGGGGTTTTTAATTTTTTGTAAACTAATCCATTCATATGCTTTTTTATTTGTGTATTTGACTACAATATCTATGATCTCAAAGGTGAGAAAACACATAAAACTATCCGATTTACTTACAATGTGGTCACTTTTATTTGTCAAACCAGGAGGCTGTAAAATTATATTAGAAACCTGATGTCTGCCTTATTTTCTTTCAACTCTGTTCTACACCATTCCATTCTTTGCTAACATTTCATTCTGTGAATCGTCTATACTCTCATTATCATCCTCTTCAGAAATTTCACTTTTCTCACGATCCGATAGTTCTTTCTTATTATCTTCTACCTCGGAGCAAGATTCGTTTTCACTTTTGTAATTTATATCACTAATATTTTTCATTAACTCGGCAAATTTCCGTTCACTTAGAGGTTTATACATTTTAATTGAAAAATGCTTGGTCACTAGCGTACAATCTTACTGGCAACGTGATTGTAAAATGTAAGGTTAGGTTCAATTAGGCGATAATACCAACTTAAAAACAAAAACGTTGTGTTTAAAGATCACGACATCGTTTACCACGTGGGGTGTATGCACACCCTAGGGCGGTAATAGTTGTTTTTATAATACTGGAAATAATAAATTTAAAAATTTTGTTCACGGAATACTTTTAAATATATTAATAAACAATGTCCTAAAATATTAACTGTGCCAAAAAAAAGCTAAATATTACAACCAAAAAAAGAGACTTGGGGTGTTAAAATGAATCTTTAATTGCTTCTAACCTAACCGCATCCTTGCTTCGCCCCTCCCCCACAAGATTAGACTGGAATGCAACTTCAACTAACCTAAACACTAAGGATTGAGGTGTAATGAATAAATAAAACACATGAAGCTTTATTGTATTTATCGTTGTAGATGGTGGCTCTCGCGTCGACTCGGGAAGTCTTTTTCAGATTGCTTTGTGGTTCTGAAAAAAGCCGTTTTGCAAATCAGCTTTGTGGCGGAGGGTACAGCTCTGCAGCAGCTGAACAGAAGCGATAGATTCTGATATCCGGATCTACCCTCTTAATTAGGAAGTTTGCCAGATAACCCAGGAAGCGTCCCTTTTTCCTCCCATAATGGGAAATGGATCCGCTAGCGTCCGTCCACAAACGTTCAACGTTTTATGTGTGGACGTTAAGGTCCACGAAAGTCAGCGAAGTGATCGAAGCCCTCAGCTTGCAGGGAGACGTAGGCTCGCCAACAATCGGAGACAATGGTGGTGCCTGGTCCAATTCACTGTCGAATTAGGCCAACCAAGGTATCCGCAGTACGATCCGAGACGGGCACAAGAAAGACACGTTTTGAACCACGTTCAAAACCCCCAAACACCCATTGTACTTGCGTTTATTAAACTTGGCTTCATCTATTTCAATAGTGACACCAGGTCCACCAAGTACCTCCGAGTCTTGAACGAGCTAATGCACACACACCTATCTGCAGTATGATGACCAGTCGACCACGGTTCCTCGAGAGCACTTCAGTTCCCGCATTATAACCAGGAAATAAAATGGTCTCTCTACCGCCAACTTCGAACTAGCAAACCACGTACCGACCCTCGCACTCTTAAATACATCGCACTTAATCCGTCAAGGTGCCTGTCTAGGACGTTCCATCACCCTCGATTTCCTGCAACGGAACGACCAGGTCCTAACGTTGAGCTCCATGGCTTGTCTACATTTGTCCCAATCTAGTTCTCGCCGCAGCATCCCGTAATCAACGAGAAACTCGGCGAGACGCTCAAGATTGCTGCAAATTACACAAGCCTTGAAAACACGAAGGCGCCTATAACATTTATACGCGTGTCATGTTGCAGTAGGAGGTTGATAGTATGTGCAGCAGCTGATTTAGTTGCCAACTTCATTGTTTCTATCGTGAAACATAACCTTACATGTGCTTAAAAATCGTGTTTGGTTTTCGTCGGTTTCACCAAGATTGGATTAATTTTCGTTGCCTTTGGCCACCTAATTGTGTTCTGCGAGTAATTTTCTACCTGCTGATATCAAAAACTTGCTCTCAAATCGTCGTTTTCCTAGGGATAGCTATATCGAACGAAAGATAAAATTTAAAATTAGATCTACACAACAACACATTTGGAGGAAGTACCTCAATTAATAATTATAAACACATTTTCAGTTAAGTTTGAAACGATTACTTTAACAAAAACTGAAGCTCTAAATAAGGGAAATATTTTTTTGCAGTAAAATTATTTAAACACTTAAACAGTAAAATTAACCAGGAAAGTTTTAAACAATTCAGAGGTCTATGAAAACAATAACATATGAATTCACAGGTAGACTATCGCAATAAGAATGTTTATGGCTCCTAAGATTCTTAAATGTAATTTTTGTTAAATATTTCTCCTGCCTCACACATTTTGACGGTGGAGTTAGTAGTAGTCTGTAGAAGGTCCTAATAGCAAATGCTTTTAGGGCACGGTAATTTGAATAAGTAAATGCTCAAGCTCTTCATCCTTGAGATCAGTTTTCACATAAACGCCAACTCACCTCCTCCATCGATTCTGTCTTTTCTAAAAATTGAAACTCGACCATGCGTACCGTTCTAGACGTTACGTTAGCTGTAAGCCAAGTTTCAAAAACAGAAAAAATATCAAATTTATTGTTAATGATTAAATCAACCAGAACTGGAACCTTAATGGTCTTATATATAAATTGAAGCAGCAATAAGAAATGCAACAGAAAAGTAAAGAAGATTAAAAAAATAATGAAATATCTGCATCATCTTCCGAAAACCTAAGAAAGTCCGTAGGGTATGAACAACAAGCTCAGAAAATTATACTACTTTCTGGAAATCCTGATGTTTTTAATTTATATGACCATGATTTTCTCTTATATTTTATAAATTCGTTGAGTCTGACTGTAAGCCATTTATTTCCAGTCGGTGACCTACCTGCACTGAGAAAACCACGATTATCTGACTGCAGCTTCCATTGAATTCTCTTCTCGACTGTTATCTATCACTTCTACTACTTTACAATTTTTTTTCGTCGAATTCTTCCTAAGATATAAGATTTAAGGAAATCCGGGAAACAGGCAAGCATACCTTCTTAGAAAACGTATGACAAAATGTGCAATTTTGTCGTTTTAAGAATTTACATTTATCTCTTTCAATTTTTGTTGTGAAATTTCATTTTTGAATAAAATTAAGTCTTAGAATATTTCAAAGAAATTTCCTTTCTGTTTTAGTGTATTGGAAATTCAATAAATTATCTGACGTGAAGTTATACAATTTTTTAAACACCCTGTATATTAGCGACGCAACTTTTTTGGACAGGTAAGTTTGCCTAGGTTTCTCTCATTGTTTTGAATTAGACGCTGAGTATATTGTTTGAAATTTCTCATATACTCTGTATAATCAATATTTTTGTTAATCGAATAAAAGTATTAGTTGCGTGAAAGCAATTTTTCAACCGGATTTGATTTTATATACTTTCAAGTTTTAATTATTACACAGAACGGTGAACCATGCAACAATATTCAATTAAAGGGGGAAAATTTATCGCATGCGAATTTATTGCAGCCTCACTGAACTGTAGTATGCAATTTACACCGAAACTTCACTCTAAATGAAGGTCCTCACCTCGTTAAAGTAGGTCCACTGAATCACGAACTAATGCAGTGCGGGACAAAACTGCAATCCTCACGCAATTTATAGCAAGGTAAGCTCGCTATTTGTAGTTAAAAGAAAATTTTCCATCTAACTTTTTCAATTTTGTTACATGATTAATATTTTAACAACTCGAATGAGGTAGAAAAAGAATACCAAAATTACCGAAGCATCTTCCATGATTTTTAAAAAGTTTTGAACGTGCAATGTGACTTGATGAACTGCTTAAAATCTTGGCACATCTGCTGTATCTACGGAAAAGAGAGAAAGAAAAAAAGACGGAAACCTGAAAAAGTTATTTTATCAACCAACCAGAAATATAGTATTTCTCGTCCGATATATTTTTCACCGCATTGTGCATTTTAAAATGTGCTCACTTTAGGTGCTTTCAAGGAAACCCTTGTAATTCAAAAGAATTTGGGATTTTGTATACGTATATCTTTGCCTTTTCAACGTTTTTGTGTTGAAAAGTTATACTGAACATTTTTCCTCACGATTAACAAAAAGAAACTGAATATTGCCTGGCGGGTTTATAATTAAAAATAAAAACCAAAACCATTTTTTGTCGGGAAAAATATATTATGTCTGCGATAAAATAGGTCAGCAGAACGAAAGGCTTTAAAATGGGAGCATGTTCGCTTAATTTCATATTACTTTGGAACATTTTATGCCTCAATGAACTTATAATGCTGCGGACACGCGTTCGGTTTCAGAACGTAGCTGTTTGTTGTTTTTCCTGATTTTGGCGTAAAATCTATAAACGCATTTAACTGTAAAGGCACACAAACCGAATTTTCAAACTAATCAAAATCGAATTAATGCCAACTGGACACTAACATCACAAATTTCGCAAAACAAAAATTGAATTAAACCTTAATTAGTTTATCCGAAACAAAAAAGCAAGTTTGATGATTTTTTACCCCTTTTTATGGAAAAATTGGCATTTGATCATGCTTCATTTACACACATTTCAACTTGTATTGAATGATCCAATGAACTGTTTGACGTTTTATTTTGAAAAATAGACAGACACACTATTGAGATTTGTTTATTATTGAATGTGATTTCCATAACATAAACATGGATTTAATCCGCATCAATCTTTTATTCGAATTAAAATAAAATTTTATAATATTGCTAGATAAAAAACGTTTTATAATTTGCTGCTTTATTTGACATGATGGAATGAGAAGATTCGTTCGGGTTTAAGCAGGGAGGAAAACACGAGGTCAATCATTAACTGATTAACACGTCGGTGGATGCAGTACAACGACAACGATAATGACCAAATGGCAATTATTTTCAAGTTAATTAACCCAGCTTTGAAGTAATTAATCTATTCCCCGTATAATACACAGCCCTTGGTTAATTGTCATAAGGCTGTATACAGGAAGGAACGTCGAGAGTAATTTGTAATCGTTATAAAACAAATAGATAGCATTTAATTAGTAGCTTGCATATTACCTTCTCGTTTCTATATTTTCCTGGAAGTGCAGAAACTAATTGCACTCATTTACAATGTTACTGCTTCAATTGGCCTGCTTGTCGAACATTAATTACCCCTTAAGCTCTAGTAGTTGCGAAATAATGATACTGCATAGGTAAGCGTGCTCTTTATAATTGCTAGGGAATTTTTATTAAAAAACAAGTAAATTCTCATCAATATGTGTAGTTCCAGTAATTAATAACTGTTACATTAAACAACAGTTCAAATTATTAATCTTAATAATTAATTAATTGAATTGATAATCAAAGTATTGTCAAGAAGCTTTGGTAATGTCCGTAAAACAGTCTCTGAATAGTCATGCTGTTTTTTTTGTTTTAAATAATTTTTAGCTTTGGAGTTCCCAGGAATATTTATTAAAAGCTTTTCTCTCTGCACACCATGATCTAAACATTTTAACAGCAGATGTATCAAATAAATAATTTTATTTTATCGTTTTTAACATTTTTTAATCTTCAAGGCGTTCAGCTAATATTGCTGTAGATCCTGCTTGCCTAGACGATATTTCTAAATGTGTAACATTCTACATTAGTGAGCTGCCTTTCTGCCAGAGGGTCAAAGTCATACCATCTGAAAGTTTTGCCATCATCGTGGCTTAGACCGTTAAATATGGAAAACTGGCAAATACAAAAACACGTTCTAGTATATCGTAATTGAAATTTGTAGGTTAGTTTTATGCAATAAAAAACCAAGCTGGGCACGTTTAACCAAACGTCAGATTCAGGATTGGCTAATCCCAGTTTTTTGTTGTAAACCAGATACTTTGGGCTTTTTAATTACACGACACCGTTTTCTCCAAAATTTCAAGTTTTTATTAAATATTCAACCTCAAAATCAATAATTTACGAGAATAGAACCAATAAGATCGTGAATAGAACAGAAAAGACTAAGAAATTCCTTATGAAATCTGGAGTAATACATCAGTGAGGATAATTGCAAGAACTTATCTACGTCAAAAGAACAGGTTTTGGCAATCATGGTAATTCTAAGACGACCTGATCGAACAGTATCTGTACAGATGACATCGAATTCGGTTGGACTCTGGACAAGCTTGTTGGCTGGCTTAGCTTCCCAATCTAGGCAATAGTATGAATTCGTCTTTTACTATAACGCTGACTAAGCGCATCTACATATCCGATGAACTCCATCGTATTATTAATTAATATCAACAGTGCTTGATAAAATGTAACATTTTATTCTTTGGAATTCTATTATTTTTAATTACTACAAATTTAGTAGACGGAAGCGTTAAGCTGATTGCAGCCTAAATTTTATTGCAACTGAAGTCATGGGTTGGCGTCAATACCACGGTGCGGTTGGTTTAATAATTTGAATTTTGGTATAACTGTGAATGTGAGAAAATGTTGGGGGTAAATCAAACAATGTAGTTAGTTTCACGATTGCATAATAAAAAAATTGAATGAAATAAGTCTGTTTTCGAAGAAATATAGGATGAACTGTCCAATAAATGACCTCTTTAGAGCAAAATTGAACTCAAAAAAATATAAAAACCAGGCATTACATTTTAAATTTTTAATATTTTATTTTTGTAATACCACATGAAACATAGATTGCACTGCAACAAAGATTATCGTTTATATAAGGTAATGTAACACATTTTAATTTTAAATTCTTTTCATCTGAAATCCCAGTTAATGACGACCTTTTGTTAATAAATGATTACAGTTGGACGAGTAAATGACTACTCATTTCTTGCACTTTCTGCATTATAAACTTCAAAATAAACAAAAAGCAAAATATAAAAATAAACAATTCAATAACTAACGCTCATAAATGTCCATCTCCGGTACCAAGTATGACCTTCCTTTATTAGAAACCAATATTGGGGGTTCGATTGTCTGCATTATATCTTCCGTTCGGTGCCATACTTGGTCATGTGGTTATGGCCATTTCCAAGTTTTTGGTGTACTATTATGCATAATTCTCACTTCATACTCTGTCATATCTTTTTTTATAATAACTCCTGGATAAAATTCATTTTCATGTTTTACAATTACAAAGTCGCAGAGGCTGCTTTGTAGTACTTGAAAGTCCTTCATTTTCTGCTTCTGTTTCAGAATGTTTAGATTTTTTCTTCAGTTTCCTTTTCAGAAGCATCTGTCATATTTTCGCATTCTGAATGGCTGTCAAATTTAGAAATCTTCCTGCTTGTCTTCCTTTTCAACTTCAATTTTTTATTGACTTCTCTGTGTTGTTTTCTGTTATTTTGTTCTTCTTCCAACTTTTTCTTCTTTATATTTCTTCATAAAATTGTTTCTATCGTTTAGAGGTAATTAAGAGAGGGGTTCTTGAAGATTTTATTGCTTTTTACAAACATGAGAAATTTCGAAAGTTTTAAGATTACGAAAAGGGCTTGAATCATTTGTGTCTCCAATTGTTGCATTTTCCAAGTTCTTTGTTCCAAATTCTACATTATCTGACGTTGGTGGACTTTTATTATTGTTATTATTAATGCAAACTTCTTCTGAATACTTTTTGTACTAACACTCTGCAAATTCAGAAGATCTGAAGTTGCAGTAGTAGCAGATTCGTTATGGAATCTGTTGCAGACAAGAGAACTGTTTTCTTCATGGTCGAGATTGATATCATTTTTTTCTGCTTCTGATGTTGGTCAATCAGCATCTACAGTTTCTTCAATATTTTCGATATTATTTGCTTGAACGCCGCTGCAATCATAATATTCTAAAATAGTATTGTTAGTTATCAAAGCGTCATCAACAAGATTAAGTTCATCTATTCTTTCTAGTCTACTGGTGCTGATTTCTTCAATTCTTTCCTCTGAATTACTACCGATTTTTTTGTTCTTTTCTCTGTATTAAAGCTTCATCTGATTTTACAGTGTCGAATTGCCTGTATTTGTATTTTTAATAATTTCTCATTTTCCACTTCTTTTTCCAACTTTTCCGCCAGTTTGTATCGTTTGAAAGTGGCACGGGATAGTTCAGTTTCTAAAGTTTTTAGGAATCTAACAGAATCGGTGTTATTGTTGCTTATATTCGCAACTACTAAGTCTGCTTCTCTTGATCGGTTATTCATTCATTTGGAAAAATCTACGTTATTAACATTAAAGGGATAGAGACTGCAAAATCTAAAGGCATTTCTAATTATCTCAGGTTTACAAGCATCGGTGAAAGCCTTATGAAATAGGGAGCAAATGTTGCTTTTGTCAATGTTCTATTGGATCGTTGTTTATAAATTTGATATTCCTTTCTCTACGCCTGTTTCAAAGGGCGGAAGATACCAACATCACAAGGTTGCAATATATGTGTAGTATTTGGAAATAAACAATACAGTAGCATTGGCTTTTGAAGACACAAAACTCGGTCAGTTCTAGACCATCCAGCAGAAACAAAACTGGGAATTTAGTTTCATTTTCGATCAACCATTGGTAGAAACCATTTACAACATATTCAAAAAATGTAGGGCCAATCATCCAACCTGAATCACTCGGTCCAACAATGAATTGGTCCGGGATGGAATTTGCAACATCTCGTGGAATCCTCTGATAGGGCAAGACTATCATTGGAGGAGGAATTTTTCCGCCTGCTGAAAAGTTACCTAAAACAGTTATTTTCTTGAGTTCCAAAACTTTTCCGGTCGTTGGACATCTAGTATACCTAAGGCATTTTCTTCCTTTAAATACTTTTTTAGATCATCGAACCAGTTCCTAATTTTAGCCTCGGTAACAGAAGCTCTAGTTTTTGATATAATCTCTGCATTTCTTTTTAAAATATTGGGTTTTCTTTTTAAAAATAGCTGAAGCCATTTATCGCCTGGTCTATTATTTCTGAAGAAATTAGGCTTTTGTATTTCTTCCAAGACTTTTTGAAGAGCAAATTTAACTTCTTCGGGATGCACAGGAAATCCAATTTCTGCTTTTCTTCTGATCCATGATTCCGGTATATTTTCTTCGTCAATAGTGGGTACCGGTACAGGACCCATTTTGCGTACCGATATAGTACTTTTGCCATGGAGTTTATTAATTAGTGTGCCTTTGGGAATGTGATATTCTTTGCTTGCTTTATTGGCGCTTAAAACACCATTCTGCACTGCTTCTGCCGCTGCTTGTAAATCTTGTATAGAATATTTAAATTGCTGATAACTCCGTTTTAAACCTTTCTCCATCTGCGATATATATGGATAATACATTAATTATTGTTAAGTAGCGAAAGCTTTGAATTTGGTAGTAATGGTCATCTTTTGACTTACTAAACCAGTAAATGACCGATACCTAAAAAAATTAAATATACCGTGGTCAATTACTAGTTTAGGTGTATAAGGTTAAATATAAAGGTAATTCCTAGCAAAAAGCACGATGTAGTTCGTTTTCAAAGCCTTCAAACATAAATGACCAACTACTATCGTTCATTGGTTATACCCATAAAATAAAGTCCATTAAATGACCACTCCAAAAACATAACCTAGATATATTTTTAAACGCATTTTACAATATACAGCAATTGAAATCTTCTTCGCTGACTACTTACCTTAGTATTTCAAGCACACTATCACTCGGTCTCACGAGGCACTATAGTAACGACAATATTAGACTGACTAAGAGCTCATATATCATGTAACGGAGAGTGTGCAGTATACCACCGGGAACGACGTTCTCAACGGACGTAAGCTATCCTGCACAGTTGATCTTATTAACACGATTTTAAACAACAATAGGTCATTGACTGGTACCCAATCAGTTGCTAGTCGGTTCACCCTAGTGCCTAAAAGAAACAGTGCACAAACTTTATCAATAGATAATGTTCTTGAATAGACAAAATGCTTCTTTGAATTTGTTTCTTAAGTAGATGATCAACAATTATCCTAATTTTTCGCAAGGAGGGAAAGATCATTATCCAAAAAATGCAATAATATGGTAATCAGCAAAATTCTATTCTTTTCATGAGTCGACTAAGATCCATCATTTGACTAGTAAGAATTTAATTATTTTCTTCATATGCGGCATTTACAATGCAACAGCAAAATGCCAATAGAGCTTTTTATATTCTAATGGTTACCATCTTTTTGTAGAAGAACTGCCAAAATACTTCTGTTTACTTAGATACACCAAATATTAATTTGTCCCTCTTGCAATTTGCTCTATTACCTCTTGCATGAAAAGAAAAATCCAAAAGATTTTAGGACTGAATTATCTAAATTATTTTCATTTTTACAACGACAGTTTGTATTGTTGAACTAGTAAATTCTTGGGTCAAAGGTCGTTGCTATCCATCTAAACTTGCTTTTATCTGGGATTTGTGCTACTCCTATAGATTCTTGACTGCTGTTATCAAAGTCTTTGTTACTGTTTGTTCTGTTAGAGCAAAGATCCACAATATTTTCTACTGTTTCAGATTCCGGTGTTTCACTGCAATCTTCCACTGCAATCTTCATCATCTTAACTATCATCGTCGTAGAAAAATATCTACATCCAATAATATCCCCTCCATTGCTTGCTTATTCGTTAAAAATCGTCGACAACTATTAATCTTTTAAAATACAAGTTGGACCACGTCGAACATAACATTGAATTTATTTGCAATTCCCATGCTCGCTACGTTTTCTTGTCTATAGGAGTTACCAACTTGGCATAGGACATAATGTAAATTTAGTAGGAGCCAACCTTCTGTCATCCAGTCCATATCTCAAGTTGCTCAATTTATCTTTCAATAAGTAGTGTAAACGTAGTAAGGAATTGTCCGTTTAAAATCTGACAGATTAATGATTACAAAAACTGAGAAAAAATCGTAAATGAATTAAACTTTTATTATAATGCCAAATTATTTAAGAAAAATTTTAAGAACTACAAAATAACCGATTTTTTTTCTTGATTCCCAACAAAAGCTTTGTACAACATCCTCATCCATACTGCTAGATGTCTGTCTCCATTTTATTCTAAACTGTCGCATGTCTGAAACGTTAAATTCTGTATTTCTCAGTCTTTTTTTGGTTTGCATCCAATACCACTTAATAGGGCATAACGCAGGGCAATTTGGCGGATTCATAGCTCTAGCAACAATTTGAATATTGTTTTCTTCGTAAAATGTTTTTACACCACGACTGTAGTGGCACAAAGCTACGTCCGGCCAAAAGAAAGCAGAAACTTTATGACGGTCTAAACAGGGGTTTAGTTTCTTTTTTAGGCATTCTTGCACATAAATTATGGTGTTAATTGAACCCGTCGTTATAAATTCTTCACTTTTCAAGCCGCAGCTGCAGATAACCTGCCAAATCAGGTATTTTCTTAGATATTTGGTAATCTTCTTATGTTTATATTTAGAATCTACAATTCCTCCTTGATTAGCAACGTAATACTTTTGCCCTAGAATCTGACTCAAATCTGCAAAGCAGTAGGTTCTCTTCATCCATGACGCAGCAATCAAATTTTGTTAGAAAATTGTCATATAATTTTCTGGCTCGAGTTTTGGCAACGTTTTGGCTTAGTAGGATCCCTCTTTGGAATTTTTTGTACTTTGTATGACTTAAGCCCATTTTTCACTTTAATTCGATGAACTGTGCTTTTTGCTGTACCAGCAACCACAGCAACAGTTTTTTCTGATATGGTTAGGTTTATATTTTGCTCTCTTTTTTTATCAGGTTTTCTGTTTCCACCTAAACAAATTTTTCTTTCTATTGAAAATCATTTTTTATAATTACATATTACATCTTGTACCATCGAACGTGGCATTTTTAAACTTTTTACGATGCAAACTTAAGAAATATTGTGATTTTCTAAATATTTGTTCAAGATTAAAAGCCTTTGCTCTATTTCGTTCAGCTTAAACTGTCTCAAAGAGTAAATTATTGTAAAGTAATTAATTGCTTAATTAACATTGCAATGTCAGTTAACAAATGACTAAATGTTTTACCTAGTTTGTGAAGATCGAAAAATCTTTCAATAGATTCATAGAGGTTTTCAGGATGTCAAGTTCGTATATTAGGGGAGTAAAAAGAAAGTTTGTTTAAATGATCTAAGAACCATGGACAGTATTCAGTTGTTCGTGCAGGACGTCTGAGCAAATTCCAGTAAAACTGTTATAAAATAGAAAACGGACGTAAATCTTCTTTTAATAAGTGCTGTAGCACAAATTTATTAATTATGTCAGTAGAAGTTATATTAACACAAATTTACGTCACATTTTAAATAAACACTGCTATCTACAATTTTAGATTCATGGTCTGCTTCAATTCTTTTTTATTACACGGTATTTGTTTTGTATAAAATTCCCAGTAACAATTTTTGATATTTCTTCAAATCATTATGCTGGATTGTGATTAATAGACAGTTGGGACACCCTATACGTTTTTATTCATTGTTTCAAAATGTACAATATTTTTTAAAATGTCTGATTTTCATGTTTAATAAAGACACTGCAAATAATGCAGATATTCCCGTTTGTGGATATTATGAATCGTTAAATATTGGAAATATTAAAACCATCCAGCTTTAATTTTGTTAATCAAAAGCGAGTGCATTAGGGTAGGGTGAAATCCATTTGAAGTATTGTTTCCAATGGAAATTCCTAGAATTACTGCCATTTAAATTAAACATATTCATTCAGCTTTTGATCAACGTGAAATTACTAATTGTGAGAATTAAGTATTTATTAGAATTATTGCAGATCAAAAGTTTTTGCGTAGAACATCGGACCTATACCTATCATGCTCAGTATAAGTATTAATAAGCTATTCTGCATGAATATCTATTAAGGTTTGCTAAGCGTTTTATGTAGCTCAGTTACAAGTTTGATGAATAGTTAATTCTCACAGACAGTGACGATCAAAGTTGTATGCATTTAATTTATTAAATCATTTTAGACTTGGAATCGTGACCCTATGACAGAAATCAAAAAAGAAACACAAGACCTAATAAAATGTAGGTTTTAGTACTTTCAGCTTTGAACTTGAGAGGGAACAACCATTTGAAATGATGTTTATTAACATCTCGAGTAAAATTTAGTTCTAGTCATTGCATTAAAAATTTTTCCATTTGTTAAAGTCATAAAGAGCTCAAAGTTCATTAACAAGCGTTTCCCATTTTTTAAACTCCTGATTTTTTTAAATCAGACATATCTTTATCAAGAATTAGCTTTCTCTCTCAATATATGTGCTGTTGACTCTTTAGTATGCTCCAAGTTATACGTGGTCTACAACAGCGAACAAATTGTGGTGTTTGATTGCACCATAACATAGTCAAAATGCCCAATAGACGCAATGGTATTACTGTTGTGGTAAAGAGACACGAACCAAAAATTTCCCTAGCAGGAATCGTTGCTAAACATTATAATGAGTCTGAAAACTTTCGAATGTTTGTTTTTGACATAATATTTAATTATTTCTTTTGATGAAAACATTTTATGCTGCGCGATATGTTCAAATAGATTGTCAGAATTGTCAAATTATAAAGAAATCAACCAATCAGGTAAGCCGAGCTAGAGTACTTAAATATTTGTAATTGCTAATCTTTTAACCGCGCATAAATGTACATAGTTATAGACAGGGTGAGATCTTGCATTGCGTTTTTTATCTGCTAACTCTACGAGGTATGTGAGAAAAGTAATGAGACTGATTTCATACTAACCAAAGTTTTTATTTTTTTCAAACAACAATGTTATCCCCTTCAAAATAGTTCCCTTGGACAGCTGTACACCGGAGGAGTCGTTGTTCCCACTCCTGGTAGCAGCGCTGGAAGTCTTCAACTGGTATGGCTTTTAACTGGTCGGTCACAGTCCTTTGAATGTTCTCCAGAGTTCCAAAATGACGTCCTTTTAGGACATGTTTCAATTTCGGGAAAAGGAAAAAGTCACAAGGACTCAAATCAGGTGAATAGGGGGGATGAGGAACAACAGTAATGCGTTTTGAGGTCAAAAATTCACTGATGGAAATTGCTATGTGACACGGAGCATTGTCATGATGTCTGTCAAAATTTGATGCACGGTGAAAGTGTTTAAATTTAAGTGTTCACTCATCATCCTTATTGTTAAACGACGGTCTGATCTCACAAGAGCCCTCACACGTTCAACGTTTTCGTCAGTTTTTGAAGTTGAAGGTCTCCCTGAGCGAGGTTCATCTTCAACGTGTTCTCGGCCGTCCAAAAATGATTTGTGCCAGCGGAAAACTTCTGCTCTATTCCCCATAGACCTGTTTCAACGTTTCAAAAGTCACACTCGCAGATTCACTAAGTTTAACACAAAACTTTATTGCACAAAGTTGCTCTAAATTCCGATGCTCCATTCCTGTAACACACAACAAAAACACAACTTCACTGATGGCGCTGTCAAAAATAATGTGTTAGCTGTACGGAGTTGTAACTCGGACTGAGGAAGTGGAAGCGATAAACAAACCGGTTTAGCACAGGCCGGTAGACACAACGTTGCCAGATCTCCCGCAGTGTTGCCAGTCTCATTACTTTTCTCACACACCTCGTATGTTTATGTATTGGTGGTTGCTGAAGTTATTGTCTAATAAAAAAGCCAGTACTACCTGTTCAGCTGTATTAAGAATTGGCGCTGGAGCATTTTAAGTTCTTCCAATTTTTGTATGCCTATATTGAGACTTTTAGCTCTTTCTTTCAAGACGATCTCGCAGTGATACTTACTGCGTGCACATATAAGCAACTCAGGATTTTTTTCATATTGTTGTTTAGTGAACTTGATGCCTTTCTACGCCTTTATTGTTGATATATTGAAAAACAGGAGAGGTGTGGTTGGCCGATAGGATTAAGTGACAACGATAACAAAGAATTACTGTTATTCCTAAGGACAACTTCAAATTAGACGGTTTTTTTAGTTTCTTGGGCATTTTTGCTCTCCGCGTTTAATGGTTTTGCACTTTTTCCTTAATGATTTACTATCAGTTATGTTACCCAATTCTGGGTTTTACGTTCCAATAAAGTCTCATTTCGAAACTACTTGGCATGTTGGCGGGTAGGGACATTCTTAGCTGTTATAGTATCTATCTAACTTATTGTTAATTAATTATGAAGCAGTTACCAAACAATACTTAGAGTCTTCGAGTATTAACTATATGAGCAAAACTTAGAGAGGGTTGAATTTATTACAATAAATAATTTATTTACTGCTTGCGCGTAAGGTAGTGTAATGGATTGTAGGTAATGAATAGCAATTTCTCTACTAGAAATGTCTTTTTTTGCTTTCATACAGTACATGCAAAAGTGTTTTTTTGTATTGTTTTAATTAATAGGAGAGACAAGTTAAAAGAAATATAAGCGGAGGTGATAAAAAGACTGTTTATCACACACAACTTTATTGAGATGACACTACCGGCTTCGTTGATTTAAAACAGTCAGGTCTTTAAGAAAAATAAAAGTTTATAACGAAGTCAAGAATGTTTATAATATAGTGAGAAATGGTTATTTACGTACCAAGGGAGGAAAGTAATTTGTTACGTCGAGACTGTATCTTGCTTACCCCCGTGGGACGTACAACATTTTTCCCCCGTAAGCTAAATTCATTTTGGTTTGGAACAGGGACGTAATGATGCCATTACAGCCCTTGGGATGTTATGAGGGTGCAAAAAGGAATTAATAATTGTGGTCACATAAGACATTATAAAAGGTAAGGCATATGTTTGTTACATTTCCTCGGCGTCAAACAGAAATTGGACTACCTTTAAACAATTTTATTTGTTACTATTTGTCATTTTGAATTAAACATTTTTAAACATTAATCGCTATTTTAACACGTTAAATACTCCATCGCCGCCAGTTTGTCTAATTTTTTCGTGAAGTTCCTTTATAAGAAAGGTCACACACTCAGCTGCAACTTCAGTAGATATTTGCATATAATGCACAGTTTTGGATGGAAGAGGTATCTCAGCAGGGTTTCTGAAAACTACTTAAAATATCTTCGAGAACCAGAACCTATAACATTTTGAGAGATAAAAGGCACCAAAATACACCCCAACTACACTCAAAAAGCTAGTAAGAATAACACATAAATTTCCTTGAAAGACAACGGAATCAAATCTACCAAACGAACCAAAAGCACATTCAATTGAAAATTCTTGATCGATATTGTGTAGATTAGTGTAAAACAAGGGATGGGAGGTTAATCAATTCAATGATTGAAAATCAGAATATAAAGGAAATTGAAAAACATAGATGTGCATGTTGTCCAAGACATGATGGGTACGATTAGAAGAAAAATTGAATATGAAGAACATTTTGTTACAACTATGTGTTATGTATCTTCATCCTTTCAGTATTAAAAGACATTTAAGTCTTTTAATATCACTATAGAACTAAGAATTCTCATTACTTTAAGCTCATTCGTTACACAGAGTCTTTCGGTTAACTTGACGCAGTCAGTATTTCAGTAACTGTACATATAGTTAATAGAGACTTTCTTACAGTCGTGTTTATTCTATGAGAAAATGCTATTAAAGCATTTCTTCATTGTTTGTTTAACCGGAAATGCATCAAATCTTTTTTCGGTTCATTGAAAATTCTTTTTTTTTCGATTTTGATTGGTCGTATTGGCAATATTTGCTTACCTGCTTACAAACACCTTTCGCTTTGTATTTCTGGTTTGCAATTTTATTTGGGTGTTTTACAGGACAAGATTGGCCGTTTCAAACCAAAATTATTTCACAGTTACCAGGATACTATCTAACGAATTACTTGAGCTTGAAAAACATGATATATGCCTCACCCTTTACCTTAAACGTATAGCGTAATAGTGTAGGACTGTTGTTTTAATTTAAATACAACCACTACTTTCATGGCCAATAGAAAAATGCGATTTTATAGGCAGTACTGATAGATGCCAAATTTTGCAATTGCTACATGCTGATGGGAGAATGGGAATTTTCTTTGCATTTTCAAAAAAACTGTAATATTCTGTCCGCTGCACAGTGGGCCAGGAGCCCAATAACAGTGACCAAATTCCATATCTCATGTAAAACATGTAAAATATCTAACAATGGCACATTATATATAGTTTTCGGCATCGCCAATTCCATTTCTGATATCAAAATCGAAATTTAAACTGGCGGATTCAATATGACGCATAAAAATAACAAAAATAGTTTGATATACTTGAAATTGATTTGTAGTGATTGTTTAGTCCGTAATTTTCGTTTTTCGTGACAAGAGCTATCCAAAACAATTTTTATTTGTTTTTCCGCCTATTTAAAAACATGAAGTTGATGATGGTTACTCGAAACCGAAACGTTGTACAGGAATTTTGTTAGCGTATTTTAATAGAGAACAAAACGTGGCAATGAAAAAGTGGTTTTAGTTTTTCGATATCTCTTCAAATAAAGGAAAGAAAATATAACAACGAATATCGAGAAATCTACCTTTGCTTAAATATCTCTGAAACTATCCAAGATATCTAGATTTTGCAAACGCCAACAAAAAGGTCCTATAAATAGCCAACTTGCATCCCGTTTAACCGATGCTGTATCTCTTACCGTTTCCAAGATCCCCATGCTGTGCATCCTTATCTTGGACACTTTTCTAGTCTGTACTATTTGTTTTTGATGTAAAAATTTTTTATATACCTATTATTGAAAATGGCGAATCTATTATGGCCACCGAAAACGCTAAAAAAGCTCTGATTATGCTGAAACTTGGTATTTGGTTTGATATCTGAATCAAAAGAATTGTAACACTAGAATTATAAAATTTGAAATATTGAACCCTGATAGACAATAAACAAAAAACTAAAACAACTGGAATTACTCTACAGATATTGTAATTTCCAGAATCTACCACGCAGAGGTTGCAGTTCGATTTCAGATCCCTTGTTGCGGGGTGTTTTTTTAGCGTAAGTTCCTTCGCCTTTCACGAATCGGGATGCTTTTTTAGCGTGAATCTCCTTGCCTCTCACAATCTTAAAATCAGAGAAACTAAGTTTTAACTTAATTCATATTTTATTTTGCTGCATGTTTAAATATCTATTTCTTCTTGTGACAATTGTAGATCATCTAAATGAATAAAGGTGTCTAAGATTCCCAAAGTTTCAGTTTCTCCTTCTACTTCTGCTGCATTATGATCTTTATTAAAATTACAAGTAGAACTGTTTACGTCGGGAATAGCAAGTAAATCTTTTACTTCTTGTGGGATCGGTAAAGATTTTCTTCTGTGAAGACGAGAATGAAGATGAATAGTAGCTATTATAACATCTGACATATCCATCAATCTATAGAGTATATCTGCCAAAGTTGTTGTGCGATACAGTTTCTATTTCTCTACTATTAGCGCTTTTCATATACTGAAGGATAACTTCTCCTTGTAGTTTGATTAATCTCTCGGACGTATTATTTAATAATGCTTACAATAAGACTTCCACTTCAGTTTCATGAATTTAAATTGGTTCCTTAGCTGGTCTACATTGTGCTTTAGCTTCCCGAACTGTATTATAGAAAGGCTATACGTCAGCACCGCATGCCTTTACCTCTAAACGCATATTCGTATACACATTTTTGGACATAGATTTATCTAATAAGAATTCTAACGCTTCTTCAGGTGTTTTTAAATAATTCCAGTTTCTTTTGTGTTTAATAGTTTTCTAAGTTTTCTAGGCCGATCAGGACTTTTTAAAATTTTATTAATAACACCATACAGATTCTTATTTCCAGAATATCTAACTGTGTAACAACATGCTTGTAGTATTTTTGTGGGTTATGATCAAGACTTGCACTAATATTCGCAGCCTCTCGTCGTTTCGTTCAATCTGATTTTTTTTTCAAACGATAAAGAAGGACGGCCTGGTTTCGAATATGAAGAAGATTCTTGGTTGGGTTAATAATTTTAATATTTGGAACTGTAAACTCGGATTCGAGTCAATCGAAATTTTTCTTTTCGAACTTTTCTTTAATTGTACGTACTTCTTCAATGTTTGTTTGCGTTTACTTCTAGGAGTCGAAAGTGCAGCTTTTAAACGTTTCAATCTTGTTGGACAAGCATCCTTCAAGCAAATATTTAACTCCTTTAATATATAATTTAAAGCTTCAGTTAAATTTCCATCAGGAAGAATATTTTCAAGAATGTGCCGTTTTGTAAATTTTGCCTTGATAAATTAACCCCTTGGTTGTCGGAAGTAAATTGTACCTTGCGGGCCAAAAGTACGTTGATACAAAGTGACCCTGATGGTTCTAAAACTCAGTTCCAATTCTAAGATTTTTTGGGTCACTGAATATGATATCAGAATTTAATTAATGAAATATTCTTTAGAATTATAATTTTAAACGACACTAGTACGAACAATATTATTTAATCTTTAATTAAGTAATAAATTTTGTTCACTCGAGATGATGCGTTGTTAATCGACAGATCGCTACAGGTCTTCAAATGTAGGCAATGATTTGTTTACACAGTGTGTGTTTAAGTCATAGAACAAAAGGAGCAAGATGTAGCAACTTTTCCATAAAATAAATACTGTACGCAAGTATATACCATTAAAATTTAGCTTGTAGAAAGTGGAATCTCGGAGAATGGTAAATCGGAAGTGAGTAGATATGATTAATATGCTGGTGATAATACAAAAACAAATGTAATATATCATAATTTATTGTTAGTTTCTCCCACTTTATTTAATATATTGTTTATTCTTGACCTTTTCCCAATGAATTATATACTAGAAATCGGAAAAATAATATAAAACTTAAATCTATTAACAATAAAGAGATGAACAGAAATCCAAATATATTTTTCTACTTAATCTTATTATAACTGATACAAAAATAACACAATCAACAAAATACTGTTGTTATAACTACTTTCAAAGGTTTTAAATACAATAATAATTATATCCTAGAACAATGCGGATTTTGACTTTTGGCCACTTTTACCGGTCTCCTGGCCCACTGTGCGCTGTGATGATTTTATTGTCTATAGAACCTTTAGGCTACTTCACTTAACTGCCACTACCCAATATCTTTAGAATGACACTAGTGTCTACAATATAGTAGTGAACGACCTTCGGAAACAGTGGCCCGTATAGGTTTCCGGGTTAAATAACTTTTTAGATACTTTACTATGTCTTTTGGTAAATTACCTTTGGTAATTCCGCCAACTTGCTTTGTGCATTTACCATTTTGGTAGCTTGAAAACAAGTACTAATAAAAGGTCTTGGTTGTTGAATATGGGATATTTACGAAATATTTTAACGAAAAGTACTATTCTTGAATCTTCAACTTGACTTGCTTTTATATTTGTTAGATTTTGTCTGCGACACACGTTTGTTAATTAGTAATACCTGCCACTAAAAAATTCAAAAGTAAATTGTATCCATATATTTGTCGTTGCAAACAGATATTTTTTGCTTCGTGTATTTTAAATAAATTTATTTATTGCATTTAGTGTTAAAGATTTTGATTTTTTACTTTTAAATCCAGTTGATTGACGCTTTAGGTATATTTGTAATTTATAAAACTTTATGTCCAAATCATGCTCGATTCTTAAGGTTTGACCATAAGTAGATGATTTGGTTTTTTCTTAAATATATCTAAAATCTTAATCTTGACCCTTCCAATCATGAACTTTTTGTGTGTATAGACTTTCATACTTTAAAAGTCCTTTTATCGGTGACAAACACTCAAATAGGAAATATAAAGGTAAATTAATAAACCACGTGCATCTGGGAAAAACTTTTTTCACGGCCTTTCTGTTTCTATTAAGTTTAGGTGTGCGAAAAAATCATCTTTGAGAAGTAGAAAAAAAGTCATTAACTTCACTTTCAATCTTTTTCAAAGAAGAAGAATGGAAACATTTTTAAACAAAAATATTACTTTGATCATTGTTTTGGATACTTGTCAAAAGTACCTTTCCTATTTCCTAGGTTAGTTCAGAATAATGTTATTGATTGGTTCCTGAACAGAGGCAGTTTTTCTAACAAAGTTGCTATTACTAGTGTATGTGTTCAATTTAGAAATCAGCCAGACAGAAATTTATTTTTATTTAATAACTGTTCATAAAAAAGAGTAACTGTAAAAGCTATACCAATAAAAGCTATTTTGGAACGAACTATTCGATAAACTCAACATACACTAATAACGAAAACAATAAATTCCCTTAAGGCAGAAACAAAAAAAAACTGAATTGCTAGTCGAAACGCTAAGAAATAATTGTTTTATTATCTAGACTTAACCCAAGAAAAACAAACACGTTATAGATCATAAAATCAATCCTAATATTTTTCCTTTCTACTATTACAGTTATTTCATCTTTTAAGTTGCTCTTTTCGAAATAACTCTCCTCAAAAATAAGTTTTGAAAGCTCTGTGGAACACATTGGATTAAAGGGCAACAATCAACTGAAATTGAAAGTGTAACAGCAATTGTTGACCCAAACTGGCCTAGCAACTTCCGACAGAAAGGAAAATTGTTCATCTATTCAAAGCAAAAGCGGAAATTTGTAGCGAGGCGTTTTCTGACTTCAGCATTCATGTCTTAAATGTTTTGTGGTAGCCACTTTGATATCTTTTAGAGGTTGTTTATCTGTAATGTTAAATCTTTTTTTTTACGTAAATTAAATGAAATGATAAAGAATAAATTTACGGAATACAAAAAGGTATTCACTACAAATGCACTCTTCAGAAAGGGAAATCTGATGTTTTATATGGAAGTTGTAACCTGCTGTGTTCGTTTTTCAGAAGAAAGAAGTGTATGAAAGCGAGGGAAAGGTATTATGATGAATTTTATTTCAAGATCAATATCACCAACAGACACTGCGAATATACATCATTCTATTCCTTTTTACCTTTTTAGAGTCTTGTTTCTCTAGGCTTCTGTTAGTGATGTCGATGTGTATTGTATATGAAATAGACTTTTTACGCCTTTTGCACATTTTACTGTTAACATACATTTACATTTTATATTCTGTGTTTATTTTATTATAACTTATGTAAAGGTTAACTCTCATGAGAAAAGCTACTGATGAAAGATAATTACATTTTTTCGAATTTAAATAATTATAAAGTCTAAATATAGCTACCTAGAGGAGAATCTAGAAAGAGTAATTAAAACGTGAAAAGGTCTTTTCAAGTTTTTTTTTCGCATTATTTATAACCGAAAGTTAATTTGGATACAATGCGTTTATTTACGTCTGCCTCGGCTTAACCTTACACTTCTGTGCTAATGATTAACCTTTTGGACGAAACGGTAAGAGTAATTAAATAAGCTAAACCCTTGCTTTATTTTAGCGTCGATGTCAAGTTGTTCTGATATTTTAATTTAATTTCGTTCGTTATTCACTGAAATATACCGTTTTATTAGATAGGGAAACTATTTAAAAGTGTCTCACGAAAATACGGCTCACGTAATTAACGATTAATCTTGCCGTATATATAATTTTCATTAAGTTTGCCTTTTGTGTTGAGATTTAACTAAGTAAATCATTCTTTTTCTAGTAAGAAAAATTTATACAAGAAAACTTTTAAGGGAGATTGCTACAATTTATATCGCCCCAGTAACATCGTGAAGTTTTAAATAGATATAGGTGTGGAGTAACATATATTACGATCTTTTTAATACCAACTAAAACAGCTGCCTCTTAAAAATCAATAGTCGAAATGTACGTCGTTTATTTCAAATGTTTCTAGCTACATTAAAGCAAATCTAAAACAAAAGCATGTAAGATTCTTTATGCTTGTTTAGAATTGTATTCTGGTCCAAGTGCCGTTTGCCTGATATGTAATTAGAGGTAATTGTGATGCCTTTCCGGTTCGCGTTTATTTAAGTGATGAAGAGATGAAGTTGTGTGCTTTATTTAGACTTTTGCTCAAGAAAACTCTGAATACTGAATACTTCTGCACGGTTATTCTTATGTAGTCGTACGCTTAATGAAAAGAGTAGTGCTTTGTACATTTCTCATTTCATAATGTTTCCGTTTTATTTTTAACAGCTTTAGACAAAAATGATAGGTCTGATACAATTATCCAAAACTGCTTATTTGTCAAAATACAGTATGTTGGAGTTTATTAGAGAACTTTTAATTTTTCTTTAATATCCTCAAAACAATTTTTTTAGTTAAGATGAAGTTTTCTTTATGACAACAGAAAATGGATAAAAGTCACTTTGTAACTATTCTTATAGAATGCCCAGTTCCGGGCTATAATTTCAAAATCTTCCGAGTTTGTCGTTGAATGTCCAATTTCCGTTTGTAATATAATGATAAGTATCTTCCTATCCCAACCAGGCTGGAAATTTAGGGAAAGGATAGCGAAATCGAGCTTAACGTGGAAAAGCTCTTGGGATTGCGAAACAGTTTGGTACCTTTCCCTACCAAAGAAAACTCTTTGTTTAGCATTCATTGTTGGCCTCCTCATGGCTTTCTGACAAAAACTGTTGTTACTTTGCAAATTATTCTACTGATTCTTCATTTATGTATCTAGTTTTATTAGATTTGCTAACAAATATCATTTCTTCTGGGGAAAGGGTATGATTTCTTGAAAAAAGATCAGTGCAAGACAAACGACAACTTTTTAATATCTACTTATGTGTCTTTTTTAAAATGGATTTCTTCACTAAGTTCCTTATTTATACTCTATTGCACTACGCCTCTTGGCAGCACAGACTTACTTCCGAATTCTTTATTGTCTCAAAGCTCAAAATAGTTTTGCCTCTTTCTATACCGTAATATGGTTGTCCATAATAATTATTATTACTAGAAAATCCTCAAAGCCTGTTATTAGATCATGATTATTGAGATATGTAACGAGTTGTATTTCTAATTGAGATGACGTTTAAGAATCTGCCAATTTAGAAGATGCTTCTAACTAGGATGTCGGGATCAAAATAACTCAACTTGAACAACTAATAATAATTAAGTTGGGTAGAAGATTAATGTCAAATCAAGCAAATACAACGTAATTTTGATACGGAATCACTTTCATTGATCTGGTAACTTTATCGTTAAAACGAATAATTTTCCTTATTACAAAAACCGATCACATCGGACTTTTGACCAGATCCGTTTGAAACCTTGAAGACTTTTCACTTGGTTATTTTTTAGACCATCCTTACTTACAAAACGCTCCAACGTTCTCAATTGGCCTTGCTTGAGGAAAATCAATATTCGAATTTCCAGAAATCAGTAGATCAAGGATGGCTCCAGAATAACTTCATATAGTCGTGACCGGTCAAAATGAAAAACTTTTTGGATTGATAATTAGAATGTATAAAAAGCAGAAAATGCTTTCTAATGTACCCTGCCTTATATATCTTTCCGTTTTTACTATACCAGGATTTTCTTGTATTATATTTTTCCCTAAAAAGTATTGACTTTTAATGTTCTTACAGTTAAGGTAACATAATTACCAGGAACTTGATGTATCTACGGTAACATACATTTAATTATCAGTCCTGTTGCTGTTTTCTTTATTTTCCTTTTAATTGCTTCTTTTGGATTCCACTATTTGAAAATGTCGCGTTAAGAAAGAATCAAAATTGTTTGTTAAACTGCTTAACCATCTTCTTGATCGTTTGAGAAGTCATCCGATTTCAACAAAGATGACATCAACTTTCTCATTTTAAACGAGATACCTGGTATACTTATTTGTTCATATTTGGATTCTACGTTCATGATTGCACAAATTATAATATAATTTACAGAATCTGAATTTCAATAGTATATTTTAGTACAGTAGCAGACCCAAAATAAGCCCAATGTTTCTGCAAAGTCACTATCTAATGTGACTAATTGTCTGCAGATAGGACACTGCTAGGTATTCAACACATGTAACGTCCTATATGAACGACTTTTCTATTTTCCAAGGTCATCTAGTGGACGTTTGCCATCTTCTTGAAAAACACCACCTGACTCCAACAAACATAGCATATCAGCAGATTCAAATGCACTTTTCAAGATGTCATTGAGCACAGAGCGTCTAGGAAGTTTTCTAGTATTCCTGCAAACAAGGAAGGCCACGATGTCCTAACTAGTCAACAAAATGCCACAAATGCAAATACGAGGCTGATAAATTGCAGCAACTAATCTCAGAGAAACTAACAAGCGATCCATAAAATTTCTATCCTTAGTTCGTTATAAACGAGAAAGATAGACAATTCAGTATGCTGAATTATTATGTTATAATATGAGGCAACAGATATAGGTTATGTTTGCTGTCACTTTTAAAATTTAAAAGTATTGCTTTTTAACCTGGTAACATCATCTAGAGATGGTGAACATGGTAACTGAGAATATTCTGTTCTAGACAAACTTGCTGAGCTTCATAATCACTTTCCACGTTTAGTACTGCCAATCAATACATGTAATAAATTACTCTAATCTACATTTATCTGATTCATTCCAAATATTGATATAAGTATAATTTATATGATCCAAACCGACGTTATTCTGTCGATGGTTAACTAAAGACACAGATTGGCCTTGGCCTTGAGAGCAGCATATTAAAAACAAAATCGGCGCACTGCAAACGCTTGCTTATGGCATAAGCAGTGGCGGTTTTCTCGCTTCTATCTCGTTTCCACTACAGGTAACTCCAATGTACCCTGTCCAACCAATGCAATTCCCTATGTATAAAGAACAGTGAAGATGATAAAGCATATAACCAGACTCAGAGTTCACTCTTAAAAACTGCTTATAGAATATCCTTAGGACGCAAACCGGCATTCGGAGGTAATTAATTCGTCGTATGCTCCATACTAAATGATATATTCCAATTGAATTGGAGATCAGATGAAAGAAGAAGCTGTGTATCTCTTTGACGAGCAATCTAAGTATGTTGTCATATAACACATGGGCTGAAAAGTCCCAGGCCTAACAAATAGATGGCGCTAGTTCTATTGCATTCACCGCTTTTTCAGTTAGTACTAACCTTCAAAAGACAGCTGTTAAAATTTCATGATATTCTATTCATTATTTTGTGAGTTACTGTGCTAAGAGTGGCGCTACTTTTGTTATTTTCAAAACAATGGATCAAAAACAATTTCGTGTTTTAATTTTACACTGCTTCTTGATGGGAAAAAATACCGTTCAAGCGAAGCAATGGCTTGAAAAGTGTTATGGGGACTCCGCTTCATCAGAAACAACAATAAAACGTTGGTTTGCT
>VTPC01000489.1:0-29519 GCA_011009095.1 Ignelater luminosus | reverse complement strand
TATTTGAGGAAAGAACTACAAAGGTTTGTTTAAGTATCAGTATTGCCGTGCTGATTAATCGATTGCATGCTTAGATAAAATATAGTAAATAGATTTAAGAGCCTTAAACCTACAGTTTATTAGTTATTGCATTTTTATTATTTATTAATTTTAGGAGAACAAGTTAGTTATTTCTATCAGGTTTAATGATCTCACCACTACATAATCCGTATATGAGATCACCTCTCTGAAACGCCTATTGTATCCATTAAGTGTTGTAGGTTGCAGTGACTAGCTTAACACATGGGCTGAAAAGTCCCAGGCCTAACAAATAGATGGCTCTAGTTCTATTGCATTCACCGCTTTTTCAGTTAGTACTAACCTTCAAAAGACAGCTGTTAAAATTTCATGATATTCTATTCATTATTTTGTGAGTTATTGTGCTAAGAGTGACGCTACTTTTGTTATTTTCAAAACAATGGATCACAAACAATTTCGTGTTTTACTTTTACACTGCTTCTTGATGGGAAAAAACACAAAGCAATGGCTTGAAAAGTGTTATGGGGACTCCGCTCCATCAGAAAAAACAATAAAACGTTGGTTTGCTGATTTCAAACGTGGTCGTAGAGACACCGATGATGCAGAACGCAGTGGACGTCCAAATGAGGCGGTAACACCAGAAAACATCAAAAAAATCCACAAAATCGTTTTGAATGATCGAAAAGTGAAGTTGCGTGAGTTAGCTGACATCGTAAAGATATCAAAAGAACGTGTTGACTTTATATTGCATGAGCATTTGACTATGAGAAAGCTCTGCTCAAAGTGGGTGCCGCGTTTGCTCACTGTTCACCAAAAACAAGAACGTGTTGATGTTTCTGAGCAGTGTTTGGCCATGTTTAAACGTAACAAACCGGAATTTTTGCGTTGATATGTGACAATGGATGAAACATGGATCCATCACTTCACTCCGGAATCAAAACGATCGTCATCTGAGTGGGCAGCAACTGGTGAACCTCGTCCAAAGCGACCGAAAGCACAACAATCGGCTGAAAAGGTTATGGCCTCGGTATTTTGGGATGTGCGTGGTGTAATATTCATCGACTATCTTGAGAAGGGAAATACCATTAACAGTGAATATTATATAGCGTTATTGGAGCGTTTGAAGGCCGAAATTGCAAAGAAACGACCGCATATGGCAAAGAAAAAAATGTTGTTAAAGCGGCGCTGGAATGATTGCGTTGTTCTGGATGGAAATTACGTTGATGAATAAAGCCAGGCCTGAACAAAGAAAACCGTGTTTTTTTTGTTAGGCCTGGGACTTTTCAGCCCATGTGTTACTTAATTTCAAAGTTGGTTAATGGCGAAGAAAGGATTGATGTGAAAATTTAAGACAAAAATAGAAATCATACTCTCATTATTTTCGGCGTATACAATATCTGTTGTTCCAAGGTTTATTCAACGTCAGAGAAATCAGCATCATTAGGTACAAAACTATGACCTGAGATCAAAAACCTTATAAAAACCTTTTCTAGTGATGAGTGAGACTGAAGAACACCTTTCATCATCAGTGTCAACTTCATATTACGATTTTACCCACCACACAAGTCTGATGATAAAATTAGTTCTTCAACAGAACTCGGAACCTTCTCATTTATATGTTGAATGAGGCAGGAACCTACTTCTTGTGCACCTCGGTCTGCTTCACTTTCTGTCCACACGTTAAAGAACCTTTTATTGTTAGAACCTGCATGGATTCTTAGATTATATAAAAAAATATGTCGTTTATAAAGTAAAATCCCTGTTGAAGGTCTTGGTAATGGTAGCGTCTTCTGTAAGTCAGAAGTAAGACATTCCGTAATAGTACTTGCTTGTGCGTTTGCGAAGTCTTCTCTCATTTTGGTATTTGCACTTAGCCATAGCTGGATATGATTTGCGTGTACTGTTCTGATTCTTCCTCTTTTTTCGTCAGTTGCAGCATTTTGGTATTGATTTTGATATGAGTTGCATTTATTGCAGGTTTGAATTCTTCTTGCTTGTATTTCTTATGCATTAATGAAAGAGTCATTTCAGGTGGTAGGAACTGCGCACCTGAACATTGTCCTCTCCGATAAAGACCGATATTTAGGGATTTTATTAATGTGTTGCACAACTTTTTTTTTCTTTACTAATCTTAGTTTTTCCACTTTAATCGCTAATGCATCCTGATTTTAACTTCTTGAGAGTAATATCGACCATTTTTGTGGAAATACTGTAGCAGTTTTGAAAGCTTAAGAGATTTTATATTTGCTTAAGGTAAGGCCCCAAGATCTTTTTCGAATTATAAAAAATCGTGGGAGCCTTATGCTGTGATATATTTAAGGATGCCACCTGTCTTGTTTTATAAATCGGAGGGGAATTCAATGTCCAAACACAAATAACTTGCCTTAGTGTAGTTTGGAAAAAGGATGGAAAACCAAATCACCAGGCCCAAACACGATAAAGATATTTCCAAAGGCTTAGTACTTTCTCATAAAATAAAAGGTCAAACATATGGTTATAATATTTAATTATAATTGAATAAATCTACAAATGTTACACACCTAAGTTAAAAAGCAAACATTCATATTATATTGTTTTAGTGATGATGATTATCTTAGTACTGCAAAATAATAACCCTTGAAGGCCTTCACACCAATATTAATGAGATTTAAAAAAAAGTGAATAACGATAAATCAAAATATTCAAATTCCAATTATAAAACATGAATCAAGATGACGACGACCACGCCCTTTAGATTATGTTCGCAGCGGAATTGCCGTCAATAGGGTATAAATAGATAAACGGCGAGAAAACGATAATTGACGATACGGTGAAAAAAGGAAAGGCAATTCTGTAGAAATAATCAAGGATTAGACAAAACAAAGAAGATATCAAATCGCTTTACTTGAAATTCTAATCAGCAATGCACAAATAATGTGTAAGTTGCAGCAAGTTGATTGGAAAGAAAGGGATTCGCAATACACCCGAAGGGCTTGTAAAGTAACGCATGCGCCATCATTCCAACATAATATGCATTTTAATCACTAGATGTCACTAGGAGGATTCAATGGAAATATAATTATTTGCTTAGAAACAGAACAGCTGATTTCTAAAAAATATTTAGAAACGAATTTTTAGATAATCAAAAAAAATTAATAAAAAATAAGGAACTAGTCAATAAAAGTCCAACATGAGATAATTATTGAAAATAAAACAAAAATAAAATTGTTACAGCATAACAATGCCTAGTGTTTTTATGAATGTTTCACGCTACATTGTAATGTCGTTGAGCCTCGAAACTTGAGAAAATTGTCTTCTTTCTATTTTATGTCTTCTCTTACTAGTCGACCTATTAATGCCGTCCGTGCATCATACTTTCTTGTTCCCAATACCTCTGAAAACATATTTTCCGTTATACCTTGGACACCTTTGTACAGCATCGCATGGAACACGAACACTGTTCGAAAGATTTAAGAAACTTTCTCTCTTGATTGGAATCTCTTGCTTTTTTGTTCTCTGCTGTAGTTATGTTTAAAGATCTTCGTTTCTTTCCTTTCTTTGGTCAACTTTTCTTTGTTTCTTGTCGATTTTCTTGGTCAGTTTTAACCTTGGTTCCAACACTGCTGTTACTACTACTAATAAGAATTCAGGGTATTTGTCCGAATCGTACCCATTTCCATCAATTATTTCAGCTAAGATTGAGCCGTCGGTTGTGGTTCCGGCCTAAAACAGTTAAATACTCAAATTCAAAAAATCTAACCTATAAACATGTAAAACTGCTATTTACCTGCAGTTCATCTAAGTTATGCGCTTGTTTTAATGCAAGTATACGGTGCGTTCTTGTTGGTTCCATAGCAACCAACACGTTTTAACACAGGCATAAAAACAATTACTTAGTACATGTAAACATCTGGGAATGCAAAGCATAACCACAACGAACTCCTGTTTTGTTACTTTTTTCAAATTTTGGCGGCTATTTTGACCATGTTCCCGAAGAGTTATCGAAAAATGAAAACATAGCGTTTTTAGTTTTTGATGTAGAGTCCAAATCTGAAGTCAAAATTTCAAAGTTTGACAAAAAATGCGAACAGACATACAGAAAGAGAGAGAAACTTCGCAAATTCAGTAACGACTCATTCGGAGTTCGTTGAAAATAACATAATAAATTCACCACAAACCGTCACCAACAATATGCCGGTTGATGTAGGTATAACAATTTCTTAAACTGCAGAAAGAAACTAACCCACTTGGATCTCTTCTGCTTTCAGTTTGATGGTTCATTGCACGCTAGATGGTTTTATGTGTAGCTTTGTGAGTTGGGACCTTTTTGCAAAAATATTGTGACCATATTTGAAATAATAAATAAATAAGTAAAGGAACCAATATTTATGAAATGTTGTGCTTGGTTCCTTTCTGCAGAAAGCTGTCCAAATTGTCTTATATATTAAGTATGCAGTATGACATGACCTTGCTGAAGGTAACCATTCCTAAGTTCTTCATCCAATAATTGATTGATGAATGTCTGAAGTATCTGATTTCTGCATCGTTTAGTGGTTATAAATTCTTGATAGACTATTATCCTTCTTCTCGTTCTGCAGCATGCAAAAATTTCAATCTTAGGACTATCTCAAGGAGCTTTGCGGGAAGAATGGAGATTATTCGTGCTCCATATACGCACAATTGCAAATTTTTATACCCACAGGGGCAAAACCAAGATTTGCCAGGAAAACATGTCTGGTTAAGATAATCGCATCTTTAAGTTTTCATTAAACTAAATACAGTAGAACATTCTCTTCTGGTAATCCAGTGGTAACAACACTTGATACATCTAAATTTTGTAAGAAAACATCTTGAATTTACTTTTTGTAATGATTTGACATATTCCATAACTTAAATTTGTTTTCTGCAAAAATTACGCAGGGATAGAGTAAAGATAGTTGTTTCCCCATTCGTTGCTTAACTGATTAATACTTATCATCATCGTTTCTTATGCGTTTTCTTCTTTTTAAAAGCGGGGCAAATAAAGTCAGGACTTGACGTATGATTTGATTATAAAAGTCCCGTTTGAAATATTTTTACATAACAATAAAGAATCTCAGACACGATTATAAAATTCCACAGCAACCGTGATTCAGACTTTTTGATCGTACTATACATTTTTTTATTGCAGCATGAAGAATACAACAATTTTAGTAGCATAATTACAAGAAAATTACAAAAGGGTCAAACGCGTGCTGCCTTCCGGTTTCAAATTACTATCCCCTAATTGTTGTTATTTGTTCCAAACCTTGATTTCTCCTAAAATAATCTATTTGTCCACATCCTAGTCATTGACTTCACAGATAACATTTATGTAAATGTCTTCTCTTGTGGGTTTTTGGTTCGTTTTAAATTAACTTTAGCGTATTATTTCCATTGCAAATTTATATGAGAAACGTTTTTACATACATCCAGTAATTTTTAATAAAGAAACCAGTAATACAAACAAACGAATTATCAGCATGTTTTGTGTTTACGTCTTTAAAGAGAAAGGTTTTCATCAGTTAATTAACTCCAAATTAAGTGCTAACTGTAACTCTGTTTTTGCAGATATCCCATGTATATTCCACCACTGATACAATCTTCTATAATTGTAAAGCCGGCTTTGATTTTGCTTTGCTTTTAGTCTACACGCAACCGTTTGCTCAATTAAACTCCAACTTGTTATAAATTGAGGTTTCAGCATTAACATCAAGCGTTAATTGTACAATTTAAAAAAATTATACACTCTAGACCAGTTTTAAACAACCCTCGTATTTGTTTTATAATTAAAAGCCCTTCTTGGACCCTATATTCCCCCACATAATTATTTCGCCAACTTTCATTTGTTTCAATTTCATATGGTAATTAGTTCCGACAAAACACAAACACAGGGAACTTTAGTCTTTTATAATTTTGCAACCATTAAAAATAAATAGGTTCTATGCTTTGACGAAGCTTAAACCGGTTTCTGTTCAATTTTTATCCCATTTTCTGTTTTTGATAACCTCTATTGATCGTTATTACTCATATTTCTAATAAATACACTTCGGGTAACCTAAATATGTATTTTACGATCTAAGATATATCTCGAGAAGCTTATTTGAAACTACTAAGTCTAAATAAATGTAGCACCTGATGAATACCTTGATCACTATATTCTAAACAAAAAATTTTGTAAATATTTTTCTAGTGAAAACTCTACAGAAACGCTTATGTGTTTGAACCTTTTTTATTTTTAATTAAATCCAATCTGAATTGGGATACTCTCTAAAAGATTATTTTTTTAATTAGCGGTTTAGGGAGTTGTTGGTGATTTTTAAATTGAACCTACGTAACTAAATTGGATAAAATGAGTGTGGTTGAAGTTTTTTTTTTCTTTTATTGCGATACCAGAAATACTTAGGAAAACTGATAGTTCTGCTTGTTTGTGGTTTTCTAAAAATAGAGAAACTCTAATTTTGCTACAAAATATGTTTGTATTATTTTATCCATGACGAGTACGTAGGGAAATAAAATGAGTACAAAACAGATTATTATTTACCTACTTGGTGGCGGGCGTGTCGAGAAACGGGAGAAGTTAAATTTTATACGTAGATTTATATTTCCTTCAACTGAGAAATTGAGATATAAAATTATGTTTTGCACGTTTTAAAACCCGAAAAGTGAAAAACGCTTTGCAGTAGCTGAAGCGTGGATAAATTATGCAGAAACGCTGCAACATTTATTGAGATAATGTGAAACTCAAGTTTTGAGTGGTAGGGACAGAAAGGAGAGATATTTCTGTTTTATTTAACGATTTAATAGTTACAGTTATCCAGACAAATTATGAAAGATTGTTTCGTTATTCCGTTACGATCTTTAAGCATTGTATGTATTGGGTTATTAGGAGTAATTTTCACATTTATGAAAATTAATGGACAGTGTGGTGGTACTTCATCCTGTTTAATTAAGCCTAACCATTAACCTCTTCATTAAAATCAATATTCACGTTAACAAAGCGCTCATGCTTTTGTTTACGATTTTAACGTTCTCGCATTTACTACCCAAAACAACAATAACCGTTCATAGATAATCATCACTCCAACAGTTTTCAATTTATACGATGAATATAAAGTAAGGATATGGTTCTGTCTTACTCCTGGAAAAATCCGTTTGATTTTCTTAACTCGAACAATTATAAAATTATTTGAATAACATGACAAGTTTTAGATTCCATTTTATGAAAACAACAATATTAGACCCTTGTCAGGCAGATATTTAATAACTGATTATCGTTTAATACGATGTGATTGAATCACGCGCCAGGTTAATTACCACAAACAAAACGAGATAAAATGCAATTAGGATATTAGTAATCTGTGTTTTTAACTGTTGTGGTTGACTTTCATGAAGTAATCGTAGAAAAAATAAATCATTTTGTTTTATAATACACACATAGGTTATGAGGGAGATTTTTGCACCAAACATCAACATACAGTGATGAGCAAATGTGTAAAACCAAGTAAATATCTCTGGAGGTTTTATAGATATCGAAATGAAATTTTGGAGGTAGATATTACAATCAATTGCACATTTGCTTTGAATGTTTTTAACAAATTTTAATTTCCGGTTTGACCGGACGTAATGTCAATTTTAAAGTTTGTAATGAGACACCCTGTATATTATTTTAATTTTGAATAGAACATTTTGTTACGATTACTAGAATATAGGGTTGGATAACTTTTATTTCGGGGGCAACCGGGATATTAAAAGAAAGTACTTTTTGAGGCAAAGGATAATGAGTCTATGAAACTTCTTGTAGCAGTGACAGTAGTTGTCAAAATGAGTAGGTATTGTTTTAACTTGAACGCAACAGCCAAGAAATTGAACGTTTGGGCAACTGCAGAATTGTAAGGTCTTTATTTTTAGAAGAAACTTTAAACGGAGGCAGGTATTTTGAGCTTTTAAATACCCAAGTGATTCCGGCGCTGGAGGAAAATGGACAACTGCTAAATAATACACAGGTAACCAAAAAAGATTTGAGTTTTGACAGTTTAGGCATTTATTTTTTCAAAATAATCTTCACCACAAGCAATACATTTATTCATACGTACAAACCAGTCATTAAAAGTTTCTGGCTGTAAATCTTCCCCGAGATTTTCAATGGTTTGCTTCATCGATATTTCCATTTCCTCGTCAGACGCAAAACGGCGACCTTTTAGGGCTTAATTTTGGTAAAAGACCAAAATCACTTGTTGGACTTCTGTTGATGTTGATTCATCTTCAAAGATCCACTGCTTTGCTCGTTGTTTAGTAGGAATATCATAATGATATACCATGTTTTGTCTCCCGTTAGCACATTTGAAATGTTCTTTCCGCTACCGTTTTTAAATTGTTTTATGGTGTCTCGGCACCATTTTACACGAGCGTTCTTTTGCTCTTTGGTTAAACGATGCAGTACCCAAACCGTGCAAACCTTCTTTAATCCCAAATATTCGTGCAGATTTGAATGAACCGATGCTGCATGAATGCCAGGTATTTCTTCAGTCTTCACATATGTTATATGGCGATTGTCTGTTACTAGCTCCTTCATGGAACGAATGTTTTCTTCGGTAATAGCAGTTGCAGAACGTCCCGAACGAGAGTCATCATTTAAGTCGAAATCTCCCCTGCGAAAGTTCTCGTAATGACGTTTAATTGTTGCTGTCGCCAAAAACATCTTTCATCTCAGCAAAGCAATCCTTTGCGCTTAAACCACGTTTAAAGTTGTAACACATTACGGAACGAAAATCACGTCGAGTAAATTCATTTATTGTTGCTGGACAACTGTGCCTGTTGAAAGAGATAGCTAATTAAATGAACCTGCACATGTGGACATTCAAAACATGTGTATGACGTTCGGTATCCTAATGCTCTTTATAGCTGCAAGGCTCAAAACTTTTTTAGTGACCGTATCTGGTTTCAGCAGGATGACGCACCGCCCCATTACGCTCGCAATGTTCGAACTTGCTTAGACAGGACATTTCATAATACATGGGTTAGAAGAAGCGGTACCGTTGAATGGTCTGCGTGATCCTTCAACCTTACTCCATTGAACTATTTTCTATGGGGTTATTTGAACTCCACAGTTTATTTCAACCGACAAAACAGTTTGCAAAAACTAGCTGAAAGAATAACCAAAGAGATTTAAAGAATTACACCAGAAGTAGTAGCCAATGTTACAAGGAAATTTACAGACAGACTAGCCTACTATCAGGAAGTAAACGGTGCTCAGTTTGAACATTTAATACGTGGGGAGCGCCAGAATCTCTCGGCCTTTAGTACACACTTTACCAATGAAATAAAAATTTTATAATTATTTTTCAGTATAGTCTCCTTTTATTGTTATGTACTAATTACATCTTTTAATTAACAACCTAAACCATTATAAAATAACTTTTGTTTTTACTTGCAAAATGATCGTTTACTGCTGAATTCAAATCTTCATTATCCACAAAATGTCTCCCACGTAAATGTTTTTTCATACTTGGGAACAGAAAATAATCTGACGGGGCTAGGTCCAGACTCTACACGAGATGATTTTTTTCTTCGAACCCACATTCACGTATGGCTTCCTGTGCAACTTGTGATTTATAGACTGAGGCATCGTCATGAAGCAACCTGACACCGCGAGTCAATTCTCCAAGCTGATTTTACTTGATCGATTCCCGCAAATTTAACAGAAGTTGAGCATAATATTCCCCTGCTATAGTCCTATCTTCTGTTTTATAATCAATTAGTAGCACTTCTTCAGAATCCCAAAATATTGTTGCCATGACTTTTCTTGCTGATGCCACAACAGGTGGCTCTGAACCGACACGTCTCCATTCCTTTGATTTTTCTTTGGATCATAAAAATGAACCTACGTTTCATCTCTCGCCACAATCGAGTCTGTATAACTTGTAGGATTCTTACCATACTGGCTCAAAAACTCTGTACAACATGAAATCCTTTCCTCCATTTGAAGAGGCGTGGGCGTTCTGGGAATTCATCTTGTGCTTACCTTTGACATGCCAAGATGGTCGTGTAGAATCCGCAAAACTGTTGTAGGTGAAACTCCAAGCTTTTCTGCAATAACTCGGTGGTTTAATCTTGCATTTTCAACAACAAGAGCTTGCACTTTTGTCACAACTTAATCCGAGGTCACCTCCACTGGTCGACCAGGACACGGATTGCCTTCGATGGATTCCCACCCCAATCTTTCTTGCATTTCTGGTGCTTTAACATTATCTTTTGTTAAGAACTTTATTACTGCACGAAATTCAATATTTTGCACTTTAAAGAATTATTGTGAACAACGCTATACTTGTAACAGCTGTGAATCAACAAATAAACGTAAACAAATGAAGTCAGGCGTCTAAGCTAATTAAACAGTGCTGTTTCCAAAGCACATGCGATTTTTCTTCTAATTTATTTTTAAATATTAAAGGCCGAAGAATTCTGGTGCTCTTCTCGTACATTAAGTTTATTTTCACTTTTCGCAGTACTCTTGTTTTATTTTTCTGTTTTGTATAAATTTAGTTTTGGTTACTAATGTGATTGTTGCGTTAAGTACTTTTCTGTTAATATCTTGGTTGGCCTTGAAAAAAAGATATCGGATCCATATTTTTGTAATTGTAACAAAATTCTCCATGCAAAATTAAAATAATATACAGGATGTTTCATTACAAAATTAAAAATCGACATTACTTTCGGTCAAACCGGAAACTCAAATTTGTTAAAAACATTCAAAGCAAATACACAATTTAGTGTAATATCTACCTACCAAATTACATTTCGATATCTCTAGAAATTCCAAAGATATTGATTTGCTTCCACACATTTCCCTATCACTGTATAATTTCTCATGAAGAGATTTAGCCACACCCTGTATTTACTATACCAAAACCTTTAATACAGGGTGTCGCAAGTATACATCATGTATCTTGCGTAGTAATTGGTTTATCTGAAGTAACTGAGAAACTTCTTTTGAAGAACATCGTTTCAAAAAATACAAGATGTTTCAAAAGATTGTTTATTTATTGACTAGAAAAATTTGGAAATTTTTATATCAATATTTAAAGCTTTTTGTGAGTCACTAAACAATTAAATAATGTTAATGGAAGCTTTGATTTTGCAAGATCATAAAAAGTCCAGTTTTTACCGAAAACAATACATCCTAAGCAAAAGGTTCGACAAATTGAGAGCGAATGCCAAAAATGACAAAATAAGTAGTCCATCAATTTGGTAACTTCCCCTTTAAAGAAATATCTGAATCCATCTTCAAACCATCGATATCAAAGACATGAGTAAGTATCCCTTGATTGTGATGGTTCCAGTGGTTATCATCTGGAAAAATCAGTGTCGTAAATCTTTTTCTTCTTGTTAATATCAAATAAAGCTATACGTCTTGAGATTTTTAAAGAAGCTTCATTAGTTAGAGAAAGGAGAATAGAAACCGGACCATTCTACTTGAACAATACTTGGAAATATTATCTACATGTTAAAAGGGGCGTTCAGCCCAAATTCAGGACTTGGAAAGAAGATAGTGAAAGTGACTACTAAAAATCGCAACGTGTCAATACGAGAAGTTGCAAGAAAGTGTCAAACCAGTAAGTGCATGACTAAGAGAGGTAAACAAGGAGCTAACTTAAAGACATCTAATAAACAAGAAATAACCAAAGTCACGGTAAAGCGACATTATGTGATAGAGATCAAAGCTCGCAAACTTTATGACTTGATTGGCAATTTGATACTACACAATGAAACGTGCGTGAAAACTGACTTTCGTACTCTTTCAGACCCTAAGCTCTACACTGCATTTTAAGGTGAGGTTCTTCCAGACTCTAGAACATCATTGGTGTGCAGAAAGTGGGAAAAAATATATCGTTTGGCAAACAATTTACCAGTTTGGCTTTAGGTACAATGAATGTCGAAGTGTATATCAATAAATGCGTAAAGAAACGTTTGCTTCCATTTCTATGAAACCACAATATCTTATTTTGGCTAGATTTAGCTTCGGTACATTACGCCAATGCAACAACAGACTTATTGGAACACGATGGTGTCGATTTTGTTGCTAAGGATATGAATCCACCCAATGTGCTACAATGTAGACCCATCAAGAGATATTGGGCTCTAGTTAAAAATAAACAGTGTCCATTCCTCGATGGACGCTTCTAAATTGATTTTTAATCTCATCGTCTCGACCTTGACCGTTAAGTTGTAGGCTGACCTAAGTAAATTTACAGCAAACGTGGTGAATTTGTTGGCATTGCTACATCTAAGCAAACCATTTCTTGTACTTCCCTAAACTTGGCTAAGCAGTCTACTCCCGGCCACAAGAAATTGTTGATTTTACCATCACTGCATACTTAGTGTTCTTTAATGGATCATTGTGGCCATAATGTAAGTTCAAAGACCTTTAATGGTTTTCAGAGTATAAGAATGGTTGGAAAATTTTCTGACTAAAATTGCTGTCAAATTCTTGAAGATTGAAAAAACAGAACCTATTATATTACTGGTAGTAACTGTGGTGTGTTGTCAAATCAAAATCCTGACTCCTTGGAATAGAACTACATTGTGAGAAACAAGCTTCTCGACTTTACTAGGAGTTGATAGTTAGGTCCTAAACCATTAATCAGGTTGAAATCAATAGACCAACTTACCAAAACTGAATGCTACCAATTCTTTTTCAATTAGGCTGCGTTACAACATGAATTATGATGACACCAATGGACAATCCCCATTAGAAAGTACAACTATCGGAAATTTCCTAGTTGATGCCGAACTTTGTAAATTCCAAATAAAAATAATTTTTAAAAATTTTTTAATTGGTAGATTAAACATAATCCATGTCTTTGTATCTCTTTTAACTTGGCAGCTCGGGTATACCCCTAGTTGTTTCCTTCCACGAAATTCAGGATTCTTGTTTTTACAGCGAACGTCGTTAAATAATCTCAAGGATTTACATTTCTGGTTATTTGTTGAGATTTTCAGAATAATTTTATGGAATTACTTAAAACAATGAAACTACAAAATTACAAAATTCCACAAAGTATAAATACATACCTATCTAGAAACGATATAAATAAACATTTAATTTGCTTTTGGCTGTAACTTCTATACCGTAATTTCATTAGAATAATTTAATAAGAAACGGGGCATATTTGAGACATCTAAAAAACAAATTTTGCAAACATTTTCATATAAAGCTTTTAATTAATTAAATGTTCACTATGAATAAATTAATACCAATATGCAAAATCAGTATTTGAAATATGCTTCCAAAAGCTTTGTGAAGAACCAGGATTAGGAAATGTAATAATAAAGCATTGTAGGAATTTGGTAATTACATTACGTTAAGATTATTATTACCTACCTTTTGAATTTAAAGGAATGCTATTCGGCTCATCTTTGGTTTCCTCTTTTTAGTTTTAATGAAATGTTTCTTTCCTTAGAAAGGGCTGTATTCTCTTTCCAATTGAAAATATTGGCATCATATGCTTTTTCTTAAACAAGTAGGAGTTCTTGAAGAAACTTTCTTATTTTGTGAAAAACTAAACTGAAGCAACATATCTATTAACCATAAACGTTTTAATAATCTCAGTATAGTGTAGTTTACCATTAATTTAATATGTCGGGTTTTAAACCCGTGACTTCTGTTAGTAACTAATCTATCAACCCATTCATGTTATGTAATTATGTCTAGCAGTCAGACATGTGATTTTTTAGGTTATTTTGGACATTTATTTGTTATTATTATGAAAACAAAGAGAGCAAAATGAAGACGAGAGGAAAGTGAACAAATAAGCGGTTACTGTAACCTATAATACTTCTGGGACACATCTTGTCTTTATGACCTATTCGTCTCTAAAATGTTTGGAACTCCTAATATTGCCTGTGTTATTGTAAAATTTGAAATATTATCACCACTTCTGTTTTTCTAATGCTTCCAAAGTTGATATTCGGTTTGGTTGATTAACATTTAATATTAAATTATGATTTCTTGTCAAATGCAAAAAATTGCAAGAAAATTAAAAAAAATTATTAGAATAAGAGACACTTTCCTAAAGCACTGTTTAAAAACTATCTTTGGTACTCAGGAATCTGTGAATGTACAGACTGTTGGCTTAGATGCACGATTTGATTTTTAAAAATATTTTCAAGACGAAGTCAGCGTTGCATCCACCGGTATGTTATTTACGCTTTTCTGCCAAACGGTGCGTTTTTTAGAAACATGTAGGGTATACCTTTTTGTAGAAAAAGAATTAGTAAATCTAAATGTGATACCAAAACAAAGCTAAGACAATATCACACAGAAAGATGATATATACGAGCATACAAAATTTGAACAAAATTGAGTTTTCAGTTCTTTCAGAACCTCTAGCTTCATATTAATATAAGAAAAACAGAAAAACTAAGATATACAGGTCTGTTAGTTTCCCGTCCCAAATGCACCTTCTCAGTTTGGTCGCCGAAGCTTGAAACACCCTGTACAATTGCCAAGTAAAAATATGTAAATACTTTTATATGAATGGTATTTGAACATACAAACATCCTGCTACATTAGCCATTTGCTAATTGAGTAAATGACGTTATCCAAAACTCGCTGTTAACAGATCGAGATGTTGCAAGATTTCCAAGATGGCGGCAACATCTAGAAACGATACATTTCTTGTATTCTTACATTCTCACGTAGAAACACTTAGTTGAGTTCAATTGGCATACTTAACCGCTATTTCGTCGTAAGTTTGTTCTACAAGCTTTTTGGCAACAATAAACTGAATTGTAGTTAACAAGTTGAAGAGGTCACATTTTGAATGTTTTTTGACAATTTAGAAAATGGCTTTGTCCAAAAAACTTTTTAATTGTGGATCATATTTGTTTCACATCTTAAGTTAGCTGACTCTTTATTTTCCTGGTTCAACTAAGTACCTGATTCATCGTGATCTCTAAAAGTTAATTCCCTAATCCTAAAGGAATTTTGAGGATTACCGTTTATAGTTATAAAGAATTTATTTGTACAAAAACTAAAACAAACTATTCATAAGAAATTGACTTAAAAATAAACATAGAATCATTCTAAACTAGAAAACTCAGCATCATCAGCGACATCAGTTAATGTTTGATTTCCTTCATCCGATACCAAAGAAGTATAATAGTTAATGTCTACTTGAGGGACGTATTTTTTGGGAAGATGCATAACATTACCGTAGTTTTTCTTTTCAAGGGTATAAGTATTTAGTCCATTTTTTGTATGTTATATTAGGACATCTTTTAGGTTGTCTCGGGATAATAAAATTATGAAAAAGCACGAATTTGCTTGTCAGACTGCATCTTAGTTGCGTTTTATGTTCATTGGAACATTAAAAAACGTTATAATGCAAAATTCTAAATTTATCTTTTTCTTTGTTGTACACAGGATGTCCCGCGACTCTACTGATGTAGCTTAAAGGTGTGTTCTTTAGGCAATTTTAAGTCGAAAATACCTAATACATATACACCTATGTCCGAAACTCAAACACAAAATTAGTCACATTAATTGTTCAAAATGTCTTTCCCCTGGCTGAAGACACATTCTAGCTTTTTTTTTATAATTGAAGAGATAGCTCTCTTTGAAGAGTATGAGAGTCCGCCCTTATGAATATATATTTAACGCGTCAAGAATAAATCTCTGAACATGAGCCTCATATCGGGAACAATTAGCAACAGTAATTTTTGGTATATTTGCTCGTAAGATATTTTCCAGTTGTTGTAGACGAAACTCGGTTTGAGTCATATCTACCCTGTTTTCACCCACCAAAATATGTGGCATTTGAATGGCTAAATCAACTTCAACACCTGCTTTTAATGCAGACCACGCAAGTTCAATTGCATTAAACATTGGACTATAGGGACTAAGTCTTAGTAAGCGGTGATCAACAATTCGTCTTCTTCAAATACGTCTTCGATGGATGCATGACAAGGAGCATTATCTACTACCATTACTACTGGCGATTGATATATATTTTGAGCATTGCGAAGACACTGGCGTACAAACTCTTTAGCTTCCGGTTTCTTCAATGCACCTCTTCTAATTTCATTGTGAATCAAACCCATTTTGCCTATGCATCCAATAATATGGATGTTAGATCTCCTACTGCCTGCAGAAATATAGGTACAGCGGGTTTCTTTCTTGGATCGTCCTTTTTTTCTTGAGATAAATAAATTAAAATTTGTTTCATCCATATAGACAATGGGAATGTTTTCTGCTTGATATTCCAGAAGTTGCTGAGCATATTCACGTCGTCTTATTTTGTTCTCTTCACTATTTGCTTTCTCGGGCTCTTTCCGGATTTCTTTCACTGTATACATTAAATTATCCAAATGTCTCCTCACACATTCTGTAGAAACGGAAATTTTGTAATCATGTTGCAGTTTTTCTTTTAGTTGCTTTAAAGTTATTTTAGGATTTCTTCAATGCATTGTTCCATAAAAAGATTATGCTCGTTAGTTATTTTAGTTTTTCGCTTCCCACCACGCAGTTTTTCGGTTTCGGATTGGTTTTTAACCCATCGATATGCAGTTGATTTCTTCACACCCAGTGTCTTTGCAAGCGCTCTCCAGTCTTCATTACTATTATATAAGGCACAAATTTGGTTTTTTTTTCTTAGCAGAATATATAGATATCAGACTAAGCTGTTATTGGTATTTTTGGTATTTTGAGCTCCGCAATTATCTGAGAATAAGTACAGAATTCTTACCTTCTTCGTATGGTCTCGTTAGGAGTCTTTTTTACCTGTTACTCCATCGTTCATACAAAGAAGTGTTTTGATGAATGCATACCACAGTTATACATCCATAACTGGCTTTTATAAAAGACATGAGTATCAGCAAGCTTTAGCAGAGAAGAATTTTGCTTATGATCAAAGCAAAGTATTGAAATTCTTGAGCTAATTTTATTTTATCCCTCAGTTCATCAAAAGAAAATTTCCGCTTCCGACTGGTGAAGATTCTGTTTTGTTTCTAATCTTTTGACTTCTTCTTGTCCAAAACAATCCTTCCTTTACAGCTGTGTATTGAGTCTATCACACATCTTGCAAGTGTCCGATTTCAGATGTCCAGATGGGCACTTTTTTCACTTGTATGCTAGTATTTATATACGTCTGGCTTCTATTTTTATGAATAGAGCTCATGCATGCGTAGTAGTAGTAGTATTTTTTACATTTCGAGATCTACTGTAATGAAGAGTTCGGCGGGGTTAATTCTTAATATAATATAATAATAAAATAATTTTTAAATATTCCAACCGAGACAAAACACGTTAGATTAGCTTTTAAATAAAAGATTTGATATGTTTTCAAAGTTTTTGTATTTACAACGCCAGTCATTTCTTGTTGTTCTTGTTTTCTAGTAGTCCTCTTCCAGTTTTGTTGGTTTTTTGTTTTTTGTTATTACTTTATATTGCAAGCACCGAGATTATCTCTGTTTTCACTTTCACTGGAAGATGGTTCATGATTTCTATTAGATCTACCACTAACTGGTTCTAGTTTGCTTTCTAAATCACTTTGTAAATCACTCCTTTTAAACAGTCAGTTATATACGTGACAGTTGCAGTATTTGAGGTTAGGTGTAGGTGTTGGATGGTTCACAATCGATTTGCCTTGTACGTTTTGTGGAACATCAATGTATCTGCTACATATACAGCATTGTTGCACCAGAAAAGAAGAAGGTATATGTAAATTTGCTATCTTACTCAGATATTTGTATGATAGAAAGCCCGTTGTTTTGACCAAAAAGTGCAGGGTTTTTAATTTCTCCCATGTTAAAATTCCTATATTCTTAATAATCAGAAACACTCTGTATGTGATAGAAGTAACATTGTTTCTCTCTTGCTTTCTCTTTTCGCAATGAAGATAAAAACAGAGCGTCCATCAGATGACTAGAGCTTTGTCCTTTTAGGGTGTAAATCTATTTGATTTATTCTAAACGCTATTTACCTAACATTCAGCTTTTTTTTTAAATTTCGGGCCTCTTTTGGTTCATTGTCTTTCCATTAAGCAGGAGAATTACGTTTCAGAATTGAGAGATCAGTGTCCTCAGTATCAATTGCCATTACTGAGTTTAGATTCTGTTTGTTTCGATTTACTGTTTCTGTTCTTATGTTCCTCTAACTTGCTTTGCATTACGTTTGTAATTTTATTTTTTAAAATGCAGACTCTATTTTGAGAGTGACTGCAAACTACATTTATCATTTGGCAGTGATTGATTATTAAGTATCGAAAAACAAAACCAAACTGTCATATTGAAGAACATCGACGAATTTCCTCTATTGCGTCTAATCGCACTTTGTGTAAATCCTTCTTTGTTTAATCCCATTTTGTCTAATGCCAATTTGCCTAATGACTCACTTTTGAGAATGGCATTTCTCCTAATGCCAATTTGTCTAATGATAATAATAATAATAATAATAATAATTGTTACGCATGCCAATTTCACTAATATCAGACATGAACCATAAAGACAGAATATACAGGTGCATTACTAAGCACATAGTGTCGTTTTCACATTACTTTTCTTGCTTTATCTAACAAAAATAATTTTATGTTTCATTATAAGAAGCTAATGACACAGCATAACACAACAAATAACATATAAGCTTACCTAGTACATAAGATTTTTTGTTGTATTGGACAAATTAGAATTACAGAAAGTGGGCTGTTAGACAAAATGGAATTAGACAAATTGCCAAATGGCATTAGAGCAATTGGAATTAGACAAAATGAAAAAGGAATAACATACATTAAAAGTAAACTGAGATTATTATTAATGACTAAATACATGATTTTGCTTTTACTTTAGGTGAAAGGTGCAGATATATACTGGGTGTTCTGAAACTTAGAGGGTAAATAGCAATAAAACTATCAGTTTAGTATCGATGGAAGCTTTCTTTAATTTAAGAACTGATGAAAACAATTTTCATAACACAGCAACAATAGCGAATCGTTTAAATTTGAATTTCTCAAATACAATTTAGAACAGTATTCGTTTCAAGTCTCATCATCTTTTATTAATTAATTAGTTTAAAACTAATTTTAATTACTAGAAGTACTCTAAGTGTTTCAGTAGTTTATTTTTACATGTTCTTTCCAACCAACGTAAAATCAGTTAAGTAATAGAACTTCCTTATTTTCGCATAATCCAAGCAGTAGTTTAATCACTGATAAATGAGTGGATCTAGAGTGTTAGAATTGTTCTTGTTAAATGTTCTTGAAGTTGGAAGTAAATTAATTAAACTTTCAAGTACAAAATGAAATCTTATTTAAAATAACTTTTGTTCGAGCACGGAATGTAATTTTATGTACTACTTAACAGTAAGGGATAACTATTTAAAGCTGGTGTACAGTAGGAGAAGTTAATTTAAGTAAACACAACCAGCATATAGGGAATGCCCATAAATTGACCCTTAATGCTCATGAAAAGTGTATTATTCCTGTTTTCAACTTTGTTAAAGGTATACAGGGTGTTTTAACTTTTGGTTTTAAAAAGGTTTAAATTAGATCAGAAAAACTTAATTTGATTAAAAGGAACTATTACAAAAAAAATATTTATTAGTCTTTTATTCAATATGCATGTGAACGGAGAAATTGTGAAAAATTTTAATATCCTGAGTTGGTCAAAATTTGATTTTTTCTAGAAATTGAAACAGCATTCAAGCCAAAGAATTTATTCTGCGTAGCAGCCAAATAGCTGTCGTGTGTCGTATCAAACCACTTTAAGTTGCTATAACATATATAGGGTGTTGCAGCAACAAAAACCTGTAGTTTAAAACTGTCAAGTTTCTAGTATTATTAAAATCGCAAATATTAGACCAGTCTGTACAGCATTCTCTTAGGAGTAGCAACGTGCTGTATATAGTAGAGCAAGCCAAAACAGTGTCCAGAGATGAAGTAGATACATGAGACAAGAAAGAATTATTATCATAACGTTAAACCCTCGAGAAAGTTCCTTTTAGGCTTGCCTGTCTTGGTTAATCGAAAAGAAAATAAAATCTGTGGTTTGAGCAAGATTTCCACTTAATAAGAAATTACTTTGGTATATTTTTTGTAAACTTTGAGTCGTTAAGTGTAACATATGTTGGTTTTATCAGGCAATATATTTTGCAACACACATATGTTTGGGATGTGAGGATAAAATGTAACTGTTGTTTGTGATAATTCAATTCGTGCTCCGGCACGGTATAATTAACAACGAAAAGGCACGCATTTATTTCTTTTTTAACGCAATTTATCTTTAAGAGTTATCCAATAAATCCTCCGGTATAAATCTGACACTTACCAAATCCAGGAAATAATTTTGTTTAATATTATTCCTTTAAAACTCAAGCTACTCATTTAAATACAAAACGGAGTTTAATAAATGAATGTTATTCTCGGAAGAATAATTCCGTTTTCAAAGATAACTTGTTTGTTATAAGAAAAATTTGTTTTCTTTTATATTAGGAAATTTTCTTATTTGTCATTGTAAGTAGAAACCATCAATTTATATCGACTTTTTTCATCAAACTTTAATTTAGAAATAGATTTGTGTTAAAAATTAATGACCGTTGTTATTCTATTATTACAGGGTCGATTCGGGTAATAAACGATTTCATCGCTGAGATTTTTGTAGAAAGATTTATAGCAAATGTCAAGTAGTATTATTGAAGAATATTAAAGAAAAACGAAATTACTGGGCACGATATAAATAACTTTGGTTAAAATTTACCGACGTGGTAGGTATATAGAGATAGCACAAGGTAGGTGTGTGAATCCAGGAGCAATCTCTTCGAATAAATGCTGCTACTTTCATGGGCCACCTGATCACGAAACTGGGCTCGTGTATCTCATACATCATAGTCGCCAAGCTCAAGTTATTTCTCGCAGGTGGCATTACACCAGCCAATAAATTACCCCAGTAGACGTAGGTCAATTCATGTTCGGCATTATTAAACTAAAACCATATAACGCTAACATAACCATATATTGTATTTAACACGTATCGGATATGTGCATTTTTTATATTTATACGGGCCTTTCTATCATAAATAAACCGGAAATTCTGAAGAAAACTTTCGTAAAATGGAGACCGAAATTCATAAATAATAAAAGAAAAAATATGTTTGTCAGAAAAACATCATACTTTCCATTTTTATTGCTTGATAAATATTTCGTTGAGGTGATATCATTAATTTAATAAGTAAAGCAAGCATAATTCAGAAGGATGCTTGCAACCTACATATGTCACACATTTTACCGAGATGAAATCCTAGTTTTAAACGTACATAAAGAGCTAGGCACCTAATGGAAGTAAAATTTTCAATCAATAAACGCTGCCATGTGTAATCAAATAAACCGGGCCCGCGAAGTGATATTGAAAATTCCATTACAGGTTGCGTTATAAAGTCGAGGTTTCGCGGTCTCTTTGTAATTTTCTTTTTCCAGAAGAAAACAAGCGTAGGTAGGTAAATAAGTAAACAGCAAATTTAGTCGCGTTCAATAACAAATCCCCATCAACTCGAATTGCTTTACATTTTTTTTCCGTTTTCTTCAATCAATCTAGAGCAGTTGGAATTAACAGTATTCCGAGAAAAACCTTTAGAAAATATACCTATCCCACTTCTTTGTAAAATACAGCAGTTGTGTAAGAAACAAACCAATAAGGTGAAATTTAAATTTATGCTATTCAAAATAAAAGCAAAGAAAAACTAATCTATATGTACAGGCGGTATACCGTCTGGCCTTGTACTACTTAGAACTGCTAACTTAACACGTTAATCACAGGTAGTGACAGTATGCCACTATAATGTATATAGACACAGTATTGATTTATAACAAAAATATTAAGTAAACAAATTAGTTTTACTTTATTTCAAATTTCTTTTATACAAGCCAATTTGACCTCGGGGCCAAATTTGCCCACCCCAATGATTAAACCTAATTATTCCGCTTTATACATTTAATTGCTAAATACTATCTATTTGCCATATTCTTAACTCTATATTCATCTTGGCATCTTTGTTCCATATCTTTCCGTTTTATTGAATGTCATATTTTTGTATGTTTTATCTAGAAAAACTTTTGTTGTACCTTGTTATTTAAATTGGAGCTGATGTTTCACTACCGTTTAACAAGTAGTTTTTGAACAAGTAAAAACTCCCTGAACTCTCTTACCGTCATTCTGCGTATGCTGATGAAAGTTATATCACCACAACATTCAGTTGCAATCTCCATGAGTTACATAGTAACTTGATGTTTTTGTTCAGCTAGAGGTCATTATACCCATCTAGAACTGATGAGATTATTTCTTGCGATAGTCATGACAAAACAAATTTAGTCATTTCTCATACTTTTCAAATTATGTTGAGCTTGCTTCTAGGCAAATGATTTTTCAGACCTGTTTAATTTGTATTTCGCACCTGAACCAAAAAAACTTGTCTTTAGATTATTTATTTAAATAAGAATATTTTAGAAAGCTTAAAGCTAGGTTTACACTTGCGAATTTCTTCATCAATCTTTAGTGAAGTAGTGAATTGAATAAATTGTTACGGGAAAAAGTGGGATTAGTGACCCATCCGTAGAGTAAACATATATAAAATCGATACGCCACCTGTAATGCTAGCCATTATACAGTCGAAAGCGGGTCGTGAGCTAAGAGAGCTTAGAGCAAATGATAAATGTTAAAAATGGAACGATAATCTTAGGGGTTTTGGTATTGAGAAGGCGCCAGCTGTAGTAGAATGTCGGTGACCTAGTTTTGAATAGAAGATTCCACAGTTGATCTTCGTATACAAGTCAAATGGCAAGATGTAAGCCAGGGTCGAACCACGGGTTCGAATAATACACAAATAAATAAAATGGAGATCGTACTGTAGTCTAGTTAAATATTTACTTTTCACAAGGTAAATTCAAGCTAATGATTTTGTATGGGAGCGTCGACGCCACTGGAATCCAGGCCAGCTGTTCCCTGTAAGGCTTAATAAGTATGCTCATAATCCAATAAAAGATTGGAATAAGTTAATACATAGATTGGCACACTATATCAAAAAGAATATACTGAGAAAACAGGATATAACAGTCCGGTTTACACTTTTGAAAAAAAATTCATATACCTAAATAAACGATAATAAACAAAGAAGGTTTTTGCCTCCCACCAGCCTCTCACACGCGGCTATTGCAACGGATGCATTGTCTACTCCGTTGGTGGGAGTTGATTCTTAAATTACAACCTAAGACGTTTGGGCTTAACTTATTAACATTCACGGTTCAGCAAACCAGTACAATGCAGGAAGCACTGGAACAGTGAAAACAGTGTACACATACATATAATGAATCGACCGTAAATATTAAGATAAGATGCACTGATCGTTTATGAGAGAAGCATAAAGATTAATTAAAAATAGGAAAAGCATAAATAATACCGACGTTTGAATTTAAATTTTTACGTGCAGGTGTTTTGCAATTAACCGTGGATTTCAAAATGTAAATGTATAGCTTGGCAAACAAGACAAGTTGACAAAAATTGTTGAATAGTAAAACGTTTCGTTAACAACATTTAACATATATGAACGATAATAATAAATTATTAATTTCATAAATATTGTTCATAAAAGAAGGTAAACAAATAAAAGATATCAGGATTCGAAACAAGATAACTGCGTTATAATTCAACAAGCAATATATTTCTATTACACAAATAATCTTAACGGACCTTTCACCACAGTGAACGGTTCGACGGGTTTTTCACTAATATTAACTGGCGTGCTGAAGTTTTTCACCAGTACAAAGCGACGTGTGAGTAACCTTTACAACGGATTATTCTTTCCCAGACGGTTGGTGACGTAACGATAAAAATGTAGATAGATTTTGCAAGTAATTTGTTTGTTGGCAAATGGTGTGAGCCAACGATGCTTCTTCATAGAATATTAAACAAAAAGGCAAAAAGGTATTTATCATAGCAGGAATTATTCTTTAGAAAGCGGAATCAGCTGTTAGCACTAGTTCTAATTCACAGATATTACATAAATATTTACATAACAGGAGATTTTAATTGATTTGAAGAATATCTAGGTAGAGTAAGGTAGTACAAATCCCGTATCAAACTCGGTAGAAATATTGCAATATTATAAAATAGATAACGATACGGTAGTTTAAGAGTTCCTTGAGAAATTATTGGAACTTTCCGCCGGTTAGCGACAACTTATAGGTACGGTACGATAAAGAACGCTTCCGGATTATCCTAGGAAAATGTCCATAAATGATTTAGCAAAGACAGAATCTACTCGCGAAAATTACATTCAGATTTAACTCAATCTTGTAGAAATTAGTCTATTACTCGACTACTTCACGGTAGCTCGCAAGATTCTTATTTTCCAAGTTCCACAAGCAGAGACACAAAGAAACGTGTTTCTGCTTACACGGCAAACGATCGGACAAATCAATCAAATAGTGCAGAAAGGGTGTGCTTTAGCGAGAAACTTGCACCTTGCACTCGGTAATTATAGCAAATATAAATCTTGTCTATACCAGACAAGTTGACAGATTGATAGTTTTAAGGGTAATAAAACGATAAGGGTCTGAAATGTAAAACTTCTGAGGTAGTTTCTTTTTGGTGATGATGGTTTTGAATCGATGCGGTCCTAGCATCAGAATAGCTCTTGCGTCAGATTTGGTTCTTGTCCTTGATTTGGTTAAATGAAGGCTCACAGGTAACTGCTGTCGATACACGGTTCCCTAGGCGTCGATCGGCTCAAATAGACTCAAAACAGGAAAACTTACAGAAATAAAGCTCTCAAGCGGTATCAACTACTACTTTACTTAATCTATTAGCAGCCAATACAAGCTAAGCGGGGTGCAAGATGATCGGGTTCAATGCTCTCTCAACGAAATTGGGTTAAGTACCCTACGGTGGTAGAGAGGAACTGGAAAGATGCTAAGTATTGTTCTGAGCTGCATCAATCTGCCTACGAAAAGGAGTTCGGTACGGAAGGATTGGGATATGAGCACCTCGGGATCTTTCCAAATGACTTTGGCGCTTTGTTCTTTTTGCATATCTGGATCATTTGGTCTTGGTAAACCGTTTCTTATCAATATCTGACAAAAAGATCTTACGATCGCTAAATATTACTCTTTTTCCACGGCTTCATCAAGAAAATAGAGGTTTGGAGTCATCACATTGTTAAAGCCCAAATTCTGTTTCAAATAGATAATCCACTTTTAATGCACAAAGTTTTAAATTTCCCATTTGGACATCTTCAAGTGTTCTTCATTGCTTCAGTAAGACACCGAATTATTTATCAGTTCATTAGAGAAGTGAAACTGTAATAGAATAGCAAGACTAAACTAAATAAAAACCTTAACAAAACGGCTTTTACTTATGTAAGATCGTGAAAAGGGTACTTTGTGAATAGATTCTTCGTTCAAAAATTCAATTTTTATTGCACAGTAAAACAAAAAATGTGTTAGTAGCAATATTTATTTGAAGAGCTGTTTTCCAAAATTTAGTCCAAAAGTTAAGTTTCGTGATGATTGACATGAAAGCTTTCCGCGACTTTCACTTGGGTGTCATTTTGTAGTTTAGATTAGGGTATACGTTATTTTTTAAAAAAATCCTGGACTTTATTAAATCAGCCCTTAAAGTTGACTTTGTTTCCAAGGCTTAGCTAAGTCCATGGACTTAGCCCAGTTATGGAAACAATAGGCATAGTTTTTGACATAAGTAGTTTAACTATGTTAACAGACTATTTTACATTACTTACGAAATTATTTAATCAAATAATAATGTTACACAAACAACCGTATACAAAACACATTAGCTTAATATAGATACTATACATAGATGCTAAGTTGAGACAAAACAAAGAATCTACATAAATGGTTCCTGGTCATCATTTTCGTCAACCCCTGAAGAGCTATTCTGATGACCAACGTCTTGGTTTTCGCCTACAGCTTTATTATAAAACTTTTTAGCACTGGCACTCATTTGTGAAACAAAAAGTACTTTATAGTAGAGGCAATACATCAGAATTTGCTTTATTTACCTAAGTGCTTTATAAGGTGCAGAACATTTTGACGTTTAGGCTGTGAGACAGTGTTTAGATTCCGCTAATGAAGCATATTCAACAGCAGCCCGCAGCGGTTTATATTTTTCGCCGCTGTAGGTATTTTGTGCTTTAATTTTTTTGTTGCTCTTGGTGTAAATAAAAATTAGTTGTTGGGTAGTTTCGAAGTCAAACTTTGTTTTTATTATTTTTTTGTAGCAGTTTTTAACTCCTTCACTTCCCAATCGCCTTTCTTCAAGTCGACAACAGTAGAGTACCGTTCAAGTGTTTTGTGATAATCTTCAGGTGCAAATTTTTTCCTGTTTTCGTAAGTCCTTCTCTATTCTGCCAAACTTGCGTCTGGTGGCGTATAGCTGTGGCCTTTAATGGGAAGTACATATGTGGATATGTCAAATACTTTGGTTTTTTGAACGAAGTGGAGCAAAAACATCATAACAGTCAAGTTTTGATTTTGTCCGGAGCACGAATCTGAAAATAATTTAAGTGTTTTGGGTTTGATTCCAGTAAAGTGTATATCATTAGATTTCTATTTTAGACCCTGTAAAAAGTGAAGTAAAGCTGAAGCTACTTTGGTAGATCCTTTGCCTGCTAAATGTTCCGTCCAAGTAGATATAAATCCTTACCGGATTGGGTTTTCTTTTCTTACCCCTTACTGACAGAGTCACATTTTCCTTATATTGAAACTGAATTGTAAACCACAATAAACACAAACTATCGCACTGCTAGAATGTTAGGTTACAATAATTTCATAAGCAGCTGACTGACAGCGCCAGTCGGTACTTTATTAGCACGGGAGCAGCCTAGTTTTGACGCAGACAAGCCAGAGGACTTGAATCAGTTTTGGAAAAAATCTGAAACTTTTGCATTAGATTAAACTAAGAACTTAGATGATCCTTAGCGTAAGCTAAATTGAGCAACATTTATGGCACTTATCCTAGTTTTGGAATTAAGCTCTTCATTGGTTATTTAAAAAGCATTTTCAATTTTAATTTTTGGAAGCTGGCACCGACAGGCAACATGATTACGATAAATATACCAAATATGGAACAAGTGTCTTCAAGATTGTCATTCGCCAAGCATGGCATGACAATGCCAAAAAGTGCTACAACCTAGAATTCAAAGTATAATCATTCACTACATGATGGCCAGATTATAATCTAGTTATTGCATGCTTTGTCCACAAATTTGTATATTTGATCTCTGTTCAACACTTTAGGTTTGAAGCAGTGCTATTCTGCAGCTATCAGAAATGTCGTTAACTTCAAAATCTTTTTAAGCTACCATTGAAACCATCACCATCAAATACTCGACGATTTTATATGTTTAACCCTTTCAGAATAATAAGCAAGGCATACGGTTTTTGAGACATTTTCTACTTTTTTATCGAAACACACCAATTCTTGAAGTCCTGACTGCTGTTGTAACTTGTTGGACAGTAAACGTTACGTTGTAGGAGCCCAGCTTCAGAAACTTCTGAAACAGTACGTTTGCAGTTCATGTGAATCTCTATTGCGCATTTTATAAGACTTTCTCTGCGATTTTAGTTCATACCTTATTCTTATGACTTTTTGCTCACTGCAAACGCTTTTTCTCTATGGTTATAGAAAGTCTTTGCTTAATTGTGATTCTAGAAGTTTCTAAACCTGCGGGTTTAACGCAAAGTTAAATTGCTCTTTTTGATTTTGCTGTTCCAACAGTCTGTAGCTCAGCTTCAATTGTTCTATTGGTAATTCCTGGAATTTGTTGAACCATCTGACTAATTTCTTGGCTTTCCAATATTTTTGAGCAATATTTTGCACTGTACCCTAAGACTTTCTTCAACTCTTTCAGTAATTCAAATTTGGATTTTATTATAGAATTTAGTTGATTGGGAGTTTGAAAAACTTGTGATTATATGTTTTAGTTTTGTTGTTGTAGCGGAGAAGTGTACAGTGTGGTCCAATTTTGATGGGATTAAATGGATAAGTGAAAACGGCTTAGGTACGCTTGATCTTTTTTTTTTGCTTATTTTATTACTGTTGCCAAAAATATGCTGCCGTCTTTTGTTTTTCCCTAAAAAGAAAAAGTAAAAAATGGTCGATTCCTTCAATTTGCTTTTGCTCTTTTATTTTCGAAGCTAGAACAAAATCATTGTGGCATTGTTGAGGCACTTTTTAACATAGAATTTAATGTGGTCAGTCGTGTTTTACTAGCTCTTTCCATAACTGCGTTCTAACTCAAAGTTGAATTGTTTAAATGGAAACTATAGCTGGTCATAGCTTTAAGATATACATAATAACTGGACGGGAACGAAGGGACCCATGAAATGGCCAGCACGTTCACCCGACTTAAGTCCGTTGGATTTCTTTTTATGGGGATGTCTGAAAAATAAAATTTATTAATATGCGTCTACTACTATACTTTCCATTTAAAATTTAAATTTAAATTATATTTAGAGCGCAGTTATGGAAAGTACCAGAAAGAAAAACAACCGACAGCATTGAATTCTATGTTAAAAAGTGCCTGGACAATGCTAAAATGAGTGTGTTCTAGTTTCGAAATAAAAGAGTTACAGAAAATTGAAGGAATCGACCATTAAAAAAATTTGAGTTACAGCGCAGTTATCGAAAGGGCCAGAAAAAAACAACTGACGAAATTGAGTTCTATGTTAAAAAGTGCCTGAACAATGCTACAATGATTTTGTTCCAGCTTCGAAAATAAGTCGCAACATTTTTCACTTTTTCTCTAGGAAAAAAACAAAAGGCGGCAGCTTATTTCTGGCTTCGAACAAGCATGAAAAAAGAGGTCAAGAGTACCTAAGCCGTTTTCATTTATCTGCGCCAATAAGAAAGTTACCCATTTAATCCCATCGAAATTGGACCACACTGTACAACTTGAGATATTCATGACCGATTGGGTCCTACGCCTTTCCAATGATTCTGTGAAATATGGTGTATTGATAAAACCTTTTCTGAATTTTATTTACAGAAATGTATTTTCTGAACTGTTTTTCAATGATTTGTTTCTTCTTTTATTCTTCTCAGAAAGAAATGAATTGATATTGGTCTTCAATTACTAGGGTCTTTAATATCTCCTTCTTTGAAGATTAATCCAACTCTAGTAATTTTGAAGTATTTGGGCAGAAAATTGATTTTAAACATAATATAATCGACATAATTTTACTATTATTCCTCATGTAGCTCATTACAGAGGTGGTGTTTAATTAATTTTATAGCATTGGTATCTTCATTACATGTAATTCCCGGATTGTAGATTTATCTAAAGTTTTTGTTCCTCTTTATTTAATCATTGTTTGATTTATCAAAACTTTAATGATTGAATTCATGCACCTTTTCTATTTTCATATTGCAATATTGCTGTTTATCATTTTAAAATATTTGCAAAGAAATTTAAAAAATTTCGTTTCTGAATTTGTACATTATGC
>VTPC01000488.1:20203-44499 GCA_011009095.1 Ignelater luminosus | reverse complement strand
TACATGTATTAAAAAACATCTATCTGTTCAGATCTTTGTGATCAATGTGGGGCATACATACTGGCTGATTACACACTTATGATCTCTTGTCAGGCTATTTTGGAAACACTTAAATCTTTAGCTCTCAATTTCGCATCTTTTTCTTTCTTTTGGACATCGGCTACTGTGGTCATATGGTCTCAGATTCGAAAGATTTCTTCATGATTCCAGGCCCGAATTCACGGTCTCAGTCTAGGGCAGTTTTGCTTTGTGCGTGCTATTTACAATAATTATGCAAACGGTACTGGTGGCAGTTGTCATCACAGTAGTGCTAAGGATGCGAGCTGATCTCAAATTTATAAATATTTCGAGTTTAATCCTGTATAAATACATTTCCCTAAGTTGTATGCATTTAAAATTAATTATGACCGTATTGATTTATATCTCAGTGTAAGTCTCTTTGTAGAAATTGGCTCATACACATGCATCTGGGAAGCTCAGTTAACTGACTTGACTTGACTAGGAAAAATAAACTCAATTTGGAATAGCCGTAGACACCTCATCTAGAAATACTGTCGACTGCAGTTTGTTCAGCATACGTATTGCAAATCCCAACTCTTTAGTTTCTTCTTTTCAACCAACGTTTTGATTCAGTTTCTAATTTTTATTATCGGGTTGGGCTTAAATAATTACAAAGTATGTAAATAAAATAGTGAGACTGGCATTTTATAGTTTTGTTATTTAATTAAAATTGCAATTTCACATTGTCTGTTTTAAAAAAATGGCCTTGGGAAGCCACACAGCAATGGAAACAATTCTGCATAGCAGTGTTGGAATTTGGATACTGAAATTGCCTCTAGGTGGTCGGTTACGGCAATTTTAATGTCTTCTAGTATCCCAAAATGACGTTCTTTGGGGTGACTTTTTAATCTTGAAAAGAGAAAAAAGTTAAAAGGACTCAAGTCGAGGGAATAAGTGGGTTGAAGAGCCACAGGGGTGTGTTTACTTTCCAGAAACTCGTTAATTGAAAATGCACTGTGACAAGGCGCATTGTCGTGATGCAGCACCCGGTGTTTGTTTACCGTTTAGCCTTGAGACACAAACTCTTTGTGAACGATTCCCTGGCGGTCGAAAAGGAAAATCAGCATGGTTTTGATCTCCGACTTGCTCGTTCTTGTTTTTTTGGTCTTGGTGAGCTTGAAGTGTCCCATTACTGGCTCTGGCGCTTCGTTTCCGGGTCATACTAAAAGACTCAAGACTCGTCTCCAGTAATGACACGTTCCAGAAAATGAGGTTCATTTTCAATCCACTCCGAAAAGTTAAGGCACGTGTCCCCCCTGTTCTTTTGTTCCTCATCTCAAATCTATTGGTCAAAACCTAATGAACGGTGATGTGAGTCAAATGCAACTGTTTCCCGATCATTCTGACTGTCAACTGACAATCAGAACGCACAAGATCCCGAATTCTAGCAACATTCCCGTTAGTTCTTGCAGTTGCAGGCATTACTTTGCAAGGTTCATCTTCAATCTGTTCTCTACCTTCTGAAAATGCCTTAAACCGCCTGAAAACCTGGCCCCTTGACAAAACAGTGTCTCCATAGGCCTGCTGAAGCTTTGCAAAAGTTTCTGTTGCGCTGTGACCAAGGCTGAAGCAAAACCTGATAACACAACGTTGCTCATTAGTTTATTCACACACGTCATATGTACAGTCGAAACATCTATTGGACGAACCATAATAAACTTTTGTTGCGGTTAAGGTTGCTTTCCTTTGTATATTTGCAGTTACAATCTATAATTAGCAAATTAGTACTGATAAGTAGAAAAATCAATCTTTCCAACCTCGACGAGATAAATTACATATCTGTAATCTGCTACAAATACAAAAACACAGCAACTGTTCATGCAGCTACTGGAATTAGTGACGTATCTTTTGCAATCAGATCGCATACCTTTACACCAATAAGGTCGCAGGCCAATACATTTGTAGAATCGACTTAAGACGCTTTGTGATACTTTCCTACTTGACTATTGAATGCGGAGTTTACAAGGAAAGGGCTGTTTTAGGCTAGTGAAAATTCAGAATTATTGGAATCTCCAGGTTCAGCCAAAATTTTTACCGGGCAGCCTATTAGATCTATTTCAACTGAAACAGTACTTGTTAGTAATTTTGAGCTATATTGAAAATTTATAGAAATCGAGAAACATGTAATAAATATTACATCTGTAAGTTATACTTAACGTTACTTTTGAAGTTGATAAGTTCAAAATATAGACTCTTTTGTTGTGCCGAGAAAGTTGTACAGAACGACTGGTCCCTACGTTCTGAAATTATCTTCAACTAAACAGTGTTTAATGAATGCGCGACATACCTACCGAGCGTTTGTTTTCTAAAATGAACTGCCTGTTTGGGCTCTAATAAATTGTTCACGGAAACAGTCTGTAGTATGTTCTTGCACTGTAATTAATGCAGTTTAGAATTGAAAACCAACTGTAACGTTAAACAAAGGGAATATTCTCAAGTTTGACTAAACAACTTTAAAGCAGTCTAGAAAGTTATTTCTTATGAAAACATTTACTCGTTTTTAAAAGCTACCATGAGAAATCTCAAAAAATACAAAAGAAATATTTTTATAAAACAAACAAAAAGAAAAATGAAGGCCTTAAAGCCTAATAATTCTGTTATCTGGTTGTGGTAGCGTTATTAAATCCAGTTAAAATAACAAAGAGGATCTAAATTCTTATCTGGATTATAGGAGTCAGTTGTTTTTACCAAACATAATTTATTCTGAAGGAATAAAGTGTTGGTGCAAAATTAATGAGGATTTAGCTTTGATCGACAATAATTCCAGATGCAAAGGACACGCTTAATAAAACCACGCAGTTGAAATTTATCTTTATACATGTTCATTTATTCTATTGAAGTTACCTTGAGCGGAATAAGTATTTCTACGGTAACCAGAATTCGAAGTAAATTTCAATAGATTGCTAGTTGGAATAAACAACAGAGTGTAGCATTTTTTTCTTGTTGTCGTATTCGAAACAACTAATGAACATGATGCGCTTGGAGAGCCCCAAAACATTTTCAATGTAATGAGGAACGTGAATGTAGTCCCATTTTATTCTATGTTAAGTTTTCCCGCAGGAAGACTTACTTACGAGGTCAACTTACTGGAAGGATCGGCGTAATTTCATTAAGAGACTTAATTTGCGTTCGTTCTTTTATGTCGAGCTTGTCATTATTGTTATATACTATTATATGAAATTACTTTATAACATCATCTAATTAAAAGCGTTATCAAATTTTAAAGACGAAATATTTTCCCTACTTGAGAAGGTTTAACGTCTTGTATAAACAGACGTTTCTTCTACCCTGTCGACGCTTCAAAGGAAACGGAAGACACGCATTACGTAGGTCGCACAAAAATTAGAACTGAAAATCTTTTCCATTAATCAGTTGAATTCAAAGGGAGGCACTACGATATTTAAGCTCTTAAGGAGGTTATACACGCCGTTGACTTTTGAAATAGCATCATGAATTACGGACTGCGTGAGAAATGTTATAAATTGGGTAACATTTGTTCCCGAAGAAAACCTTCTACGGCTTTAAAACACATTTCCACATTGAAAAATAACACATTTGATTATTTTCACAAAATTTTTATTTTTCTTTCGCATTATTGACAATGTGATACAGAATGAATTTGAAAAAAACCTCTGAAAATAAAAACCTGCTTTTTAAAATGATTCAGATTTACATAGAATCATATTTCTTCGAATACAATATGACGGATGCATCACAGCAGACGTCGGAAAGATAATGAGTAAACAAAGTGAGAAAGTTTTTTCATGTTTTTGTTGGATGCATAGGGTAAAAAATTCGTAAAAGGGCGTTGTATTTCATTCTCGCTATGTAAATAAGATCTGGAAGTGAATGAAAGCATTTCCTACTATTGGAAAACGGAAATTAGGTTGAAAGGAAAAGTCTGGGGGGAAATTACGTTTAACTACTGCATGGGAGAACAACGCGTTTAACCAAAATAAATTACGTTCTTGAATTACTTTCCCATTAAACTAATTCTGCTTTTGCTATTATCCTCAATGTATCTTGACTATAGAATCAACTTAAATCGTAAATGTCTGGCGTTTATCTCTTTAAATGTAGTACATAACGGGAAATAAGCAAATAGCAATTACAAACACACCGTTCTGCTGGATACAGTTGTTTACAAAATTAAAGATATCAGAAGGACGATAACTATCAAGTTTAATTAACCACAGAGAAACTATCAACACCTCTTATTACTTTAATCTGTTTAACAATACAATTCGGTCAGCTATTCAGAATAAGCGGCTTGGAAAGCTTAGTAAGGATACAAAGGATATGAAAATTATACGCGTTTACATACCGCAACCCTGACCCAACAAAATAAGTCCTGAATTTCTAAGCGTGTAACTATTATCGCTTTGGGTTTCCTGGCGAACGTTAGAGAAAATTGCCTTGAAATTTTGAATTCGATGTAGTGCTCTTATAATAAACGGGTATATAAAATAATATACATTAAAGTCCTTCGCATTTTACCCTCTAAGTGGTAATTGAATGTTAATGTTTTCAAAGGCATTACAAAACACTCATTGTTAATTCAGTTGGTTTCTGCGTGCTTTAAGAGCATTTGAGTCTTAAGTACAATCTGTTTTGAAGAGTATTTTACAGGTGTCTCGAATTTAGTTAGCGAAAATATTCGAAATACAATTTTATACGCTAAAATATACAATTTGTTGTTGTAACATCTGTTTTAAGGCTGACCTTTAACCTTTCTTCATAATCTACCTTAATCCTGCTTGTTTGGAAGCAGTTTGTTATAATTATAGATATTTGGCTAAAAGGTTGGAACTAAGCAAATAAAATCAGAGCTAAATTGAAGTGATACAATCGGAATACTAAAATACACATTTTAAGAATATCAATCCACTTTGATAAATTAGTTATAATTACATTTATAATCTCGTAATAACTAAACTAATATTCTATTAATATTACCAGATCCAGACTAGTTTTTCAATCTCCATGGTAAAAATGTGTTTTCTCCCAATAATACTGTCTGTATTAATTATACATATAGTCCAGTCAACGAAGAAGTTATAGAGGACATGGAAAGGGGGTGAATTTTTCTCTTGAGGAATGTGTTGGGGGTAGTTAGGAGGCAAAGACACTAAAAGTCTCCGCCCCTAGCCCTGTCGCTTCAGGGGGGAGGGGGGTGGAAAAGTCCCTCTTTTCGGTTTCTTGCTTATAACTCGGAAACGGTGTGTCGTACGGTAAAAAGTATTCCCTACAAAATAAAAGATAATTTAATTTCCTACAAGACTGTCTCTATTCTTTGTCTTTCTATGTGTTACAGTTACCGAGATATTCGCCAGTGAAGATTGATAATTTTCGAAAAATTTTTTTTTGCCTCACATTTTCGTCAAACTTGTCCTTCTAACTCCTCAGCCTTATGTTTTACAAAAACGTCGTCAGACAGAAAGTTGTAGAGCATTCAGTCCCCTTTAGAAATAGGAGGTGTGTGAGAAAAGTAATGAGACTGGCAACACTGCGGGAGATCTGGAAACGTTGTGTCTACCGGCCTGTGCTAAACCGGTTTGTTTATCGCTTCCACTTCCTCAGTCCAAGTTACAACTTCGTACAGCTAACACATTATTTTTGACAGCGCCATCAGTGAAGTTGTGTTTTTGTTGTGTGTTACAGAAATGGAGCATCGGAATTTAGAGCAACGTTGTGCAATAAAGTTTTGTGTTAAACTTGGTGAATCCGTGAGTGTGACTTTTGAATAGTTGAAACAGGTCTATGGGAACAGTGCTTATCAAGAGCACAAGTTTTCCGCTGGCACAAATCATTTCTGGACGGCTGAGAACACGTTGAAGATGAACCTCGCTCAGGGAGACCTTCAACTTCAAAACATCATGACAATGCTCCGTGTCACACAGCAATTTCCATCAATGAATTTTTGACCTCAAAACGCATTACTGTTGTTCCTCATCCCCCCTATTCAACGGATTTGAGTCCTTGTGACTTTTTCCTTTTCCCGAAATTGAAACACGTCCTAAAAGAACGTCATTTTGAAACTCGGGAGAACATTCAAAAGACTGTGACCGACCAGTTAAAAGCCATACCAGTTGAAGACTTCCAGCGCTGCTACCAAGAGTGGGAACAACGACTCCGCCGGTGTATAGCTGCCCAAGGGAACTACTTTGAAGGGGATAACATTGTTGTTTGAAAAAAATAAAAACTTTGGTTAGTATGAAATCAGTCTCATTACTTTTCTCACATACCTCGTATGTAATAGTTACTAATTTATCTTCTACAAGTCAGAGGTTACGGCAATTTGAAATTTTCGAATAAATTTCGTGATTTCTCAAGAAAGCTATACTTTCGTCATTATCGTTATTTATGTATTAAGAAACTGGAATTTAAAAAAATTACCTATCCTTGGCAAATTTCAGTTTCTTAATACATAAATAAAGATAATAACGAAAGTATAGTTTCTTGAAAAATCGCGAAATTTATCCGAAAACTTCAAATTGCTGTAACTTCTAACCAGTCGAAGATAAATTAGTAAGTATACATATTTCTACAGGAAATGTAATGCTCTACAACTTCCTGTCTAACGACTTTTTCGAAAACATAAGGCTGAGGAGTTAGAAGGACAACTTCGACAACAAATGTTGGGGAAGAAAAGTTCTTCAAAAAGTATCGATCTACGTTGGCGAATATCTCGGAAACTATAACACATACAAAGAAGATAAATATAAACATTCTTGTAGAAAATTTAGTTATCTTGTATTTTGTAAAAAATACTTTTTACCCTACGACACACCATTGCCGAGTTATAAGCGAAAAACCTACAAAAGGGACCTTTCCCCCCTAAAGCGGCAGGGCTACGGGCAGGGACTTTTAGTATCTTTGTCTCCTTACTACCCGCAACATATTCTTCAAAGGAAAAATTCCTCTGCAACCCTCTTTTGGGCATTTATTGACTTTTCTTGAGAAATCACGAAATGTATCCAAAAACTTCAAAATGCCGTAACCTCTGACATGTAGAAGATAAATTAGTAACTATTACCTATCTCTAAAGAGGATTGAATGCTCTACAACTTTCGTCTGACGACGTTTTTGTAAAACAAAAGGCTGAGGAGTTAGAAGGACAAGTTTGACGAAAATGTGCGGCAAAAAAAAGTTTTTCGAAAATTATCGATCTTCGCCGGCGAATATCTCGGAAACTATAACACATAGAAAGAAAATAAATAAGGACAGTCTTGTAGAAAATTGAATTCTCTTTTATTTTGTAGTGAATACTTTTTACCGTACGATGCACCGTTTCCGAGTTATAGACAAGAAACCGAAAAGAGGGACTTTTCCACCCCTCTCCTCCCTGAAGCGGCAGGGCTAGAGGCGGGGACTTTTAGTGTCTTTGCCTCCTAACTGCCCCGAACACATTCGTCAAGAGAAAAATTCCTCCCCTTTCCATGTCTTCTACAATCCGCTTTTGGGCATTCATTGACTGGACTAATATCTAATTATAAATTAATCCAGTGGTGTTTCAGTATTTGATCTCGGTTCGAAGTTAAATTTTCTAAACTCAATTAGTTGCTATTTTATCTTTAAAAGAAAATCTTTTGTTTATTTTTGTGCTTCTCTTATAATTACCAACTGCTATCACGAATGTCCAAGTTAATGTGTTGCTGGTGATGATGTTATTATTTTTTCTAATTGTAGAGAAATTAGCAATCGTGTTAGGCATCGGAGTTTCTCTTCAATCTGGTACGCCTTCCTTTTCTTCTATTAGGCTTTTGACCTGTTTTTTCGGTACATTATGATTGGGGCTGCTGTTCTTTTGATGTAGATTCTTGCTCCCGTGGGTTTTCCATCTCTTGTTATTCGAACTAGTCTTTAATTTCCCATTCTGTTCACGTGCTGATTCTATTTTCGTCTTCTTTGTTTTTTATTTTGCTTATTTCTGCGTTTAAGACTCTATCCCTTGGTTTTTGCCAGCTACAGATCTCATGTCTTTATTTCTGTTGTTTTAAGTATTCGTTTGGTCTTATTCGTGTCTGCTCTTGCATTAATTCCATACGTCAGTATTGATCTGACACAGTATTTACCTTCGAGTTTCATGTTGTTGTTCTTCCATACTAAATCTCGTAGACATTCTAATAGATAAACAGCTTTATTGGCTTGTTTGCGTACCCTCTATTTTAGTCTCCATAGCTAGAGATTTTCATGCTCAAATAGTTGAATCTTGGAACCTGAACTATCATTTCCTTATTAATCACAATCTTGCTTCTTCTAGGTTCTCGAATTACTACTAAAGATTTGGTTTGGTGGTGGGTATCTTCAACCACAATTTTGCATTTTCTGGGTTCTCGAGCTACTACTTTTCTAGATTTTTTACTGCTTGAATTAATCTGTCTATTATAAAATTAAATAATAGGGGCTGTCACATTGTTTTATTCCTGATCTAATAGATACTTCCAATATTAGCTCATTTCCTAATTCTATTCTAGTTTTTTTGTCTGTATTGATGTCTTTTATTATGTAAACATACTGTTATGTTTTCTTCATGCAAATTCTTGACGACGTCTTCTAATAGGACATGTCTTTGTCACATGTAAGCAGGACTATTAAATTCTACTACTTTCTCAGCTGACTGTTTTACAATAAATATCGCATCTACCGTTGATCTATTGTACCTAAACCCCTGTTGTTCTTTGCTCGTATATACTCTTCATGTATCTTACTCGCTAGTATTTTAACAGCGTTATGATACAGAAATTGAATGTGTTGTTCCTATTCCCTTGCTTGAAGACAAACATTGTAATACTGGACTTTCATTTTTTAAATACATGTTTGCTCTCGAAGATCTTCTGGAAGACTGTGGTCAAATTGTCAATTATTATTTCCCCTTCGCATTTAATCAGTTCGTTTGGTATATTATTGGGGCTTGGGGATTTTCTGTTTTTTAGTTTCATAACATTTTTTTAATCTCTTCTGCAGCATCTGTATTTCTTCAGTGTGTCCAACATTTTCTTCTGCTATTGATACAATGTCTTGTGGTGGTTTTTGGTTTTCTAGCTTTCTGTGATGAAATCTTGTTCAGAGTCGCGTCAGTAGCTAGGTTTGGAAGTGTAGTCAAAAAATATCGCCAAGTGAGTAGGGCGGATATATTAGGATTACCTGTAGATAAGGACGTAGTTGGTTTATAATTTAAAGAAAGCCGGTTCATTTGATTCGGGAAAACCTCCATGTAATGCGATTATTTTTCTAGATTGCCGTCCTTATGCTGCATTCTTTTATAGATCCCAGATACTTATCCAGCTATCATATTCTGGCCCAGTTGCAAACTTTCATCAAGAATAGGAACGACCCCGGCAGAGAATTCTTCAACATAGATAGCAGTTTTTCTGTGCTGAGAACCAGGCAGAATCAGTCAGAGTCAAGTAACTAGAGACAGTGGCAGCAGATATGAAGGTTTAGTAAGTGAGAAACAGAATACGAGAGTGTCATTCAAGGGAAAGAAATTTCCAAGTAAGGAACCATTGTGGAACCTGTGAATGTCAAGGAGTTGAGCCAAGCAAAATAACTCAACTCTTCTGATTTTTTTGTCATGAAAGTACAGTGCTAATAATTATTTGAAATCTTCAAAAGAAAATGTATCACAGGAAACTAACTTTAGGGTACAAAACCAAACAATTTAGTTTTGACGTTACACGAAACAATTCCATCTCGAGTTTGCCCAGCCCTGCGTTGTCTAGCAAAGGAACGTGTTGCAATTGCTATTTTACACACTTATTAGAGAAACATTCCTTTTAAGCTAGTGATCTGTGAAGACCCCAATTAAAGTACTTAAACTTTTTTGGCATTTACATAGCAACTTTTTCGATCCATCTAGTTTTTCCATTATTTACTACACCTCGTTAGGGATACATTGTCTCGAGCAACTCTTCATTAAAACTTACCGAAGTCTGCTACCTCAACAGACCAAGAACGTGTTTTGCTTCAGGGCAAATCTCCTCGAATACCAAGAAGTTATACATTTGTATGTATAATGTAGCAACCTATTGTTGAATAAGTAAACATTAAGGAAATTGCTATATAAAGCTTTTTGTCTCGTTTCTAGTTTCTTCCTGTCAACTATCATCAAAATAGCACAAATGTATACAGGGTATCTCAGAAATGAGTGTGGTAAACTTCACGATTGTTTTACTTGGACAAGGATGTTAAAACCAATTTCTATGAACGTACATCCACAAATATACTAATTCTGGTATTTAGGACTCGATTCGCTTTGCATATAATCCTAATAAGCACACTTTTCTTTGATCTTGTAATTTCTGCATACACAGCCCTTGCTACTTAGACAGTTCGTGTCCTCTTTTTAAGACGAACCATCAACAGGTTTGCAGCCTTAGTAGAATCTAGATTCCAGTTGTAGGGATTATTTTAATTGTTTTCATGTTTTCAGCATGTCAGTTTTGAATCAGTCGCATTGGTTCTGGCAACAAACATAAAGTAATAATCATAATACTTATTACAGGTAGATTCTCTAGAAATCTGTAGAGATGACAAAACCATACCGAAATTTAATTGGAAGCTTTGTTTTTCTTTCAGAGGTGCACTTCAAGTTTTTTTATTCTTACGTTTCCCTATTTGCGCCTTTTAAAAGCAAATTTCATGTTTGAAATTGTTTATTGATTTGTGGAAATGTACAGAAAATGTAAAATAGTAATACTTGACCATTAATCTTGTAAACACTACGTATGCTATTACATTCATGAATGCTTTACCTAAAACATGATTTCAATTAATAATAATAGGTTGTAACATAAATTAATGTTTACATAAATTTGCTTTACACAAACAAGCGGTTTTATGTCGTTCACAACCACTTAATGTTAACTGTCAGAGGTCTATGAAATAATATTCAATATTCAGTTAAACAGCAAATCACCAATTAACAACTAGTTGACAGGATTAAAAGTGCAAAACTTTCTGCAGTATTTGTTACTTAATATTTGAAGAAAAAATGCTTGATCTTAAGTTCCAATATAATGCACGCATTTTATTAAAAATTTAGATTTAACAAGCCTATTTCAGATTGAACTAGATCAAATAAAATAAAATTGAAAATTCTCGTTTTTGGTTGAATTTCTACATAATGATTAATATTTTCTCGCTAACGCTTGTTACAATTACTATAATTTAATATAATATCGTGTCAAAACATTAGGTAAGTTACATACACCCACATCATTACTGGAACAATACACAATTGTAGTGACTACCAAAATAACTACAATATAATAAAATTATCTACGAAGAACGCAAGTTTCAATTTACTGCATAATTATCTAAATATTCTATAACATTTACAGTTTCTTTATTTAAAGATTTTTATAAAAAACCATTCAAAATTAAAGCTATTTCTGTATCTGAAGAAATATACCAGTTCTCATGGGGACAGTGTCAAGAAATAAGATTGTCTTTTGCTATTACTTTTATGGGGATTTACATAATTCTTTAACTTATCCTTGACAGGCACAAAATGTAAGATAAAAACCACGACCGTTTCAAATAATTCTCTAGAAAATACGGTCTCTATTTGATTAATGTGTCATTTTCCTTTTAAGTAGTTTTGCTTATTTTATACACAGTAGATAGTACATATAAATGAAGTACAATAAACTCAACGGAAAGGACAATTACAACTGTAACGTGTAAATTAACTCTACGTAATATTACAAGGAAAAACGTAAAACTGCTTGGTCACACTTGTATAAAGTTAATTACCTAAACAATGAATGCAAGGAATGTTTTAATTTAACAACTTTAGCAGAAGCGTACCGATGAAGTCTGTAACATCATCGACTGAAGTACCATTCACTACTCTTGTAATGAAATATTTTGTCGCTTCCCTAAACTTTGTGTCGAGTGTCAGTATCGTTATTGAATACATGGAATGCTTGTTTTAAATCCGCTTTAGAACCTCAACACGCTAGGGGACTTTCAACATTTCTTTTTTTCTAATTTATTCCTGTAATATAGCAACAAGCAAAGACACTTATGTAAATTTAACCATTACTTTGATCTTGTTTTTCTTTCCATTAAAGTATTCTCATATCATTAAATAAATTGTATGTATTTTATTATTTAGGAAGTACTGCTGTACCTGAGTTATTATTCGTATATCACTGGCTTGTATTTAGTGCGCAGTACGTATACATACATTTAGTTTATCATCTTCAACCCTTTAATTTTTTTGTTCGATTGACTTTTCCATTTGTGATTTGTTCTATTTTTAAAACTGCTTAAAGGTGTTCATTATTTGGTTTTAGTTTCGAAATAATTTTTTTAAATTCAGATTTAGTCTGACTTTAATTATTATTATACACTCAGTTAAAAAATATGAATCTTAAGTTTAGAATGATAATTGCTGTCAGTTTTCTGCTTCATGGATTTGTTTTTTTTGCAAAATCCATATTTTGCTAAACTCCTAATTTGAAACTGAAAATTAATCGTAACTTAAAATGTTGAATATCGATTTCAAGTTTAAAACATGCTGACCAGATGCAACAACACTTGTCGATAAGCATTTTTTAATGTAAGAGATAAATATCAAGTTAGCAACTCTCGTGCTTCTTTAATTTTTTTCCTAAATGCTTTTTCGAAATCGGTAACGTACAATTAAGCTGCCTGTTAGCTAACTCGATAGGTCAGAGACAGATGGTTTAGCAATACAGGCAAAGTAGGGAAGTGAATCAAAATCACTGCGCGCCAATGACAATAATGTTTGTCTCTAAATAGTAAGGACTCGTCATAACCAACTATGCAAACTTTTTGGTAAGCTTATAAAATTCCTTAATGCCTTTTTTATACTTAAAAGAAGTGAACTCAAATGGTACATCCTATTAATTAAAACTTTTTTTAATGTAGTAGCTTATAACTAGTGTATATCTGTAAATACTTCAAGCACAACGTCCAAACACCAAAATATAGATTAATACATTATATTGTTAACAAAAAAGGAAGTATGATGTACAATTCGATATGTGAAGTAATTTTCTCGATTTTCACTTAAAAAAGTATTGTAAACTAAACAAGCAAATTAGCGTATAAGTATGTCAACTAATTTACAAAATAAATGACAGGATAAAACTCCTTTAAAGAATGCAATTTGAATAAACTTAATAAGCATGAAATAAACTAGTTTAATTTATCTGCCGAATTCTTTAATTTGCGTCCATACAAACAAAACGATTAGGTATTTAGAAATGAGCAAATTCTGTAATTATCTAAAAGAAAACTCTGGCTAACTTGTCAGGCCTTCCTAGCTTTGTCCTTTGTATTGTATAACCAGATAAAATTTCTTGAGTTTAACATTTACTGGGACCACTAAACAAATTCTAACTTTTTGTACCTAAGAGGTAGAGTGGTGTCATACACGCAAATCGTCGCTCAGCGACTCAATATAATTTCTACGTTGTAGTGCTGTTGCAAGATTTCAAATACTAAATACAAAACGTCAACTTCCGTGGTTCGCCAAGCAAGCCTTTACTTCAACTTTGATTTGTACTGATGCTCAATAAGCTAATTTTAATTGAACGATACAAAAATTTTTTTTACAGTTAACTTATAGACTAATACGGGTCAATTTGATTTTCCAAAAAAAAAACAATAAGTCTGAATTTACGTTGTCAGTTGCATCGACTAAGCTGTAAGTGTATCAAACTTTTTAGCAGCCTGTTGGCACTTCCATACATAATTTAATACGGTTTGCTCACAGTTTATTTTAAACTAAATGCAGGATCGAAGTTTCACAAATCTCCAGGTTTTCACTACGACTTTGATGACCGAACCATCCAGGTTATGAAAGTGAATAACTCCTGGTGTTATTCTTATTGATTAAATGAAGAGATAAGCCTGGTTATTCCTCCAAAGTTTTCCCATACGTTTCTGGGCTTTTCATCAGCTGACTAAACGATAAAGATATTATTAATATTATAACTTCACGTATGGTTTATAGACGAGATTCAGTAGATAAATATTCTAAAATTCCATTGGATTTCTTATTGTTGCCCGTTATGACCGGTCACAATAGCACAATCCGTGACTCAATCCAATTTGATCATAATAAGATTAACGGTAAACAATAGTCATTCTGAGCATCAGGAAATCAAGGTATGAAATTGTTTGAAATTTATTGTGGCAAAATTCAACCAGCAAAAGCTGCACTGGGAAATCATAGCAGGTTCCCACGGTAAGTAATGAAGAGTTCAGAATAAGCTCCGATACACAGAAACTCTTTTACAACGAAACGCTAACTGTACTTTAATCAAAGATACGAAAAACGAAACCGTAGGGTGACCTCAGACGGGAGGGTTCTCCGAAATGCAGCGAGACATACTAACTGCTCGATAATTAAAGAAACTCTTACCAAGATAACAGAGTGGGGAGTATTTAAGAGACAAACCCCTACTAAAAAGTCGTACAAGCGCGAAGAATTCTTATTGGCAAACAAACTATTTACACAATCTAATTGGTCAACGGAATATATAATTTTGCAAGCTAGAACGTGATGTATCCATTTTACAGGGAAGCAATTAATGATATACATAATCAAGACACACAACAGCTAATCAAAGAGAATAATGAACATTTCAGCAAACGTGTAACAAATTTGTTCAACAAATCCGTCAGCAGTCAAGCAGTGTGAACGGTTTACCTAAACTTGTTGCAAATGCAACCATTTCCATTTTAATAAACTTTAATTCAACAACAAATAAAATACTGTTAAACCAAAGTACAAAAGGTTTCATTACTATATGCCACTATTTTGTTTCCTGTTAAATTTGCTGGTTAAGTTTGCAATCAGTTCGTTACTCGGTTTGCCGTTTTTGCTTGGCTCATAAATCTAGTTGCAACTTTTTCATATTTAGAAAGTATTTCGTATTATTTAGGTTAACCAAAAGTATATGATAATCTACATATCAACTGTAGTTCTCTAAATGGATTACCATGCGTGTTTGTGCATTTACTAATTCTGCATAAAATTCTAGACATTTGTCGTAGGGTATAGCCTATTTTTAAACTCAGTTATTTTTAAAGTATTGAGATCCGCTAATTTGACATTTTTCTGAATTCCATTAGCTATAGATTTCAAACTACGTAACTCAGAGATATGACATGACGTGATATTTTGTCTTGTACGGTTTTTAATTATTCTCGTATGCAATTCGCAATTAAAACAAATTTGCCTTTACTGTAGGTAGACTTGTAAACAGCCGCAGAAAAACATTAAATTCGTACAAACAAACATTCACGAATACTTTTTTTATCTGTTATGGCCCAGATTTACAGTATGTTCGGAAAAAATGTCAAGTACGCCATGATTTATTTTTGAAGAGCTAAGTCATGTTCACTTCTTAAACCACACGTCATCAAATATTAGATTTTTAATTTTATTTGTCACCATTAATGTCATTTGGTCTTCTCATAATCTAAATTGTCAATAAATATAAATAATCAATTGTCAGTTTGTGCTAAAACAATAAGATACATAATTATCTTAGGTGGAGTTCCACAAAGCTTAATTAAAAAAAATAAAAAAGTGTCAATTTCTTATAATGACAACTATGACGTACGTTAACTAAAATATGACTTGAGGTGTTTTTTCCAAACACACTATTTATTTCTTCGAAAAAAACACTGTTATATCATATATTTCTAATTTGTGTTTGTTTTTTCATAAAATATGTTATCTTATTGTCCAATATGTACTTAAATAGTTATTTATGTACCAAGTGTGAGTGTGGCTATGATTGTGACTGACAGTGTAAAGATCTAGGATGCAAACGCAAGGACCAAAGTCAGCTAGTTACGATAGAGATGGATACAAAATTTTTGGCACCACTCAGTGGGCTATAATGTACTTAAAACAGAGCATAAAATAGCTACCTCACTTCCTAAGGTGCGGAAGTGTTATATCTTATTTGAATAAATTTGAAAATGACCTTTTACGCATAATTGGCTAATTTTAAAATAACGCTTCAGCTTGGCAACCCCAGGTAGCAGAACTTATTGTCTGAAAATAACATAATAATAAGGTTATAAAACTCAAGTGTTATTTCATAACTGGTTAATGGAGCGTCGAAAGTCATTTCCAAATTCATTCCGAATAAGGTCTACTTTAAGTCCTTGGGTAAAACAGCGTTATTCTGTGCCTACGGCGCAAACGTACTGTTTCACACCTTGTTTTGAGGAAGTAAAGGACATTAGAATTCGATCGTGCATGAAATATAAACCTCAGAATTTTGCCGCCCCCATAGCATTGCCGCCCGACGCTTGCTTACGAGGACACCTTGTATGTACGCTTTACGAATCTAAAAGTGTTGTGCTACTTCTATTGGAACCGGAATCTATCGACATAACATTTTAAAAATTCATTGTTTATGCAGAGCTACAAATGTTAAAGAAACATCATTTTTGGTTATAGAACTAACAGTTCTCAACGACTCAACTTCCATTCTATGTCGAAAGAAAAAAGACCATGTTGTACTCTAACCTTTTCAAAACGTTGCGTTGATGTAATGCTCATTTAACCTGCACAGGATATCAGAGTTTTTCACAATTACCTACGCAATATGTAAGTCCGAGCTTTTCAAGAATTTATTGTTTGTGGATTATACTACAAGGTGTCCCCAATCGACTTAACAATAGGTGTGAAACACAAAAAATTTCCGAGTTGAAATTTGAGCATGTGGGAATCAGCCCTGCTTGATTAGAAACTAACTTGTGCCATATTTTTATTTTTGAAAAATCAAACAAGCTTTGATAGGTATGAAAAATATTATTTTCGGTGTTGGTAAAGTACCTTTTCTGTGAGACACATCGAAAAATCTTATGAGCAAAAGTTCTTAGAATGTAAAATCAAACCGACATGCCAAATTTGAAAAGTTTTGGCACAATTCGATTTTTTTAACTTCCAGGAAGTTTTACGCTATGTAACTGGCACCTGACAACACAGTTTTCAAAACGAACTGTAAAACCGTGATTAGCTTTTGAAAAATGTGTTGCAATTTATTATGCCTCACTGTCGAAAGGCGGTTGCAGCCGTTGCAGTTTTCCGAGCCAATTAGCAACCAGTCCAGCTTCAGTATCAAGCTTGTGGTTTGAATGCCAACGCTGTCGGTCGATTCACAAGGTAAGCCATCCCGATGTCGTCGCTGTCGGTAGAGCCGGTTCGTCGCCGCTGGATAGTTTTACTCTTCTTCCCTATACCCCTGTGAGGCACCTGACCCAAGGCCGTAAAACTTATAACCCGACTCGCTTGCACTCCGTTTGACTTGCATCTTGCGTAGCGCATACTATTTGCATTGCTTGGTTTGTTTAGTTACATAAGTTGTTGGAGTATACAATTTGTTTGGGTTTATAATTCGCTTATATACCGGAGATCATTTGAAACTTCCACCCGGAATATCTTGGAAAAAAGATTATAAATGAAATTCATCGTAATTTTAGATAAGTAAAGTAAAATAGGTTTTATCATTGCCTAGCAACCAATGGAGCGCAATGTACCTTTATTGAAATAAAAGAATTAATTCTTCGAAAACCAATCGGCTGATTTGATCTTTTCAAGCACTACTGCATTCTGGTATTAAAGACCTTTAGTTTGATGTGCTACATGCTATATCATCCAATTTAAATTTTTAAAATAGGAGTAGCTGGAGAATCTTAATCGAAAACTTTGTACATAATTTAGTTTCCCCCTCCCGCTATAAAAAATGCTCTTGAATTTATTCCGTAATCTTTTTTGGTTTTTGAGGTATTCAAGGTGAGAAGTTTTAAAATGATCACCCTCTATATTTGCCACTTGCTTTTAATAGATCAGTCTTGATCATATTTAAACGTTTTATGTTACAGTTAGTCTTTACAGCAATACTATTTCAGCTGTTCGACCCCTGGATGACTATATCTCCGCCGTAGCTACCCGTGAGTCCTTGTCTGACCGTCCCAAGAACGAGGTGAAGGAATAAACCCCTTCGGCAAATCTCGACATATTTTGATTAGCTTTGGATGTTGTTGAGTTACCAGACGAGAATTACTTGATAAACAACTGATCTCTTCTGTGTCGGATGTTGATGAAAATCGACATAGAAATATTTGTTCATCTGTGCGAGTAACAAGTCCATGAAAAAGGTAAACTTTAAATTTGGATGTGGTTTAGATAATCCAGGTATTAAAACAGCACGTATCGTCCTTTGAAAATTGTGGCACACACACTGAACACAAGCAACGTGTAAAATCTTATTTACGTTTGCGGTTGCCAGTCATTAACATGAGACCGGACATAAGATAATTTATTGAAGATTTGTCTATGACTTTCAAGGAATCTTTTTATTACACCAGAAAAGTAAAAACTGCAAAAGAAATTCAGAGGTATCTTAATAATCCTAATAGTGATGTAAGGGATCCACTTCCCGTCATCTAGAAGTCAATTTCAGTGACAAAAACTGAAAATTGTACTTTTTCTATTAAATTATATGTCAGTTTGATCTAAATTAAAGTAATTTTATTGTATATCTATGTCCAGAAAGTAAGTTCATTTTCTATTTCTCGCCGTTGCAGCGATGCGATCGCAGTTCCGCGTATGCGCGGCAATGACCTTGTATCGTTACTAAGCGATTGACGCCATTTTGAGTTAGTTATCTGCTGTTATCGTGTCACGGTGCTTTTTTATAATGGCGAAGGTAATTGAAAATTCCGCCGATTGCGAGATTAGATCAGTGATTCGGTTTCTCAATGCGAAAAATTTGAAACCAGTGGACATTCATCAACAGCTCTCTGAGGTGTATGGACAAAATGTAATGAGTTATACTATTGTTGTGAGATGGGTAAAAAAAACTCAACAATGGGCGTGTAAACGTGCACGATGAAGGAAGAAGTGGACGTCCATCATTGGTTAATGATGAACTTGTTCATGCAGTGAATGAAAAAATTAGAGGAAACCGTGAGTTTACGATTTCTTTTCTTTCTATGGAATTTCCCCTAATTTCACGATCCCCTCTTCATGAAATTGTTTATGACAAACTGGGATATCGAAAGCTTTGTGCACACTTGGTACCGAAAACTCTTACCGAGGATCACAAGAAAAAACGCCTAGGTGCTGCTCTTGAATTTTTGACTCGTTATCACAATGACGGGGACCATTTCCTTAACAGTGTAGTGACTGGGGACGAGACTTGGGTAGCCTATGAGACACATGAGACAAAACGGCAATCGATGGAATGGAGGCACACATCGTCACCGGCAAAGACAACATCGAAGCCGAATTGACAACCCGGAAAATCATGTGCACAGTGTTTTGGGACAGATGTGGTGTTCTTTTAGTGGACTTTCTACCACGGGGCGAAACAATTACCGCTATTGCTTACTGTGATACGCTAAGGAAACTGCGTCGTGCAATTCAGAATAAGCGCCGTGGAAAGCTCACTAGCGGCATTTTGTTGATTCATGACAATGCTCGCCCCCACACTGCAAACCTTACACAGCAACTTTTGACTCAATTTGGATGGGAACAATTTGGCCACCCACCGTATAGTCCGGACCTTGCTCCCAGTGACTTCTTCCTGTTTTTAAGCCTAAAATCAAACCTCGCTGGCAAGAAATTCAATGACGATGAGATTAAAGAACTTGTTGCAACTTGGTTACAGTCACAGGCGTCAACGTTTTATGACGAAGGAATACAAAAATTAGTGCCACGCTACGATAAATGCTTACAAAATGGTGGTAGCTATGTTAACTAATAGTTTTAAGTCTACAGATTCTTTTGCAATAAATTATTTTTCCTAATATACATTTGTTTTATTTTACCAGTAAAAATGAACTTACTTTCTGGACATAGTGATATAAAGACAATTACGTACTTTGTCATTGAAAACAATATGTCAACATTTGATATTATTGATTTATCGAATAAAAGAGTAAAAAAGGTAAATGTAGATTTTTATAACATTAATTGTCAGAAATGTCAAAATATGAAAGATATTAAAAATAATTTATGACAACTATAAATGAATTCATTTTTAAGTTACATTTTTTTAATAACCTTCAAAGCGCAGTTTATTTTAGCGGTACATGAAAAGGAAGTTGCAGAAGGGCTGGAAGCCAAACCAGGACAATTTCCTTATGCTGCACAAGTAAGTGTGTGTTGTAGCCAACATTTATATTGCGTCTGGGGTGGAGCGTCACTAATTTCACCGTCATGGATATTAACTGCAGGTCGCCTTTTTCCTTCTGACAATAAAATGCTGAAAGCAATAGAGGGAAACGGAAACGCAGTGGTTTATATGGGATCTTTGCTGTATTACGTGAGTGGGGCTCATAATCGTACTATCGTAAAAATAAAACGACATGCAAAATACAACCGTTCAACTTTAGAAAACGACATAGCTGTAGCAGAATTAAATAAACCGTATATTTTAAGGGATCACATTAATGTAGTTAAACTACCTTCAGTGTTTACAAGAAAGCATAGAAAATGTACGTTAGTGGGTCACGGTTTGATGACGAATTTTAAGGGAATTCGAGTGGTTTTAAGAATGAATCCTTTGAAATATGAAAATATCACGTTAGCAACAACAGCTGAGCTTAATAATGCATCCATTCCAGATATTTACCTGAGTTACAACAGTAATCTTTTCTCAATTAGAAAATCAGAATTTGGATATATCACTGCTGGTGATAGAGGAGGTCCTCTTGTATGTGGAGGACTACAGTTTGGAATTTTATCGTTTGCTCTAGAAGTTGCTTGTTCGGTGTATATAAACAGATACGTTCAAGTTAACAAATACATAAATTTCATTATTAAGCATGTTCCTCGTGCACACGTGCGAAAAGCAATAACAAGGAGGGTATCTGTAAAAAAACCACATCCATTTGGATATCTTAAAAGCGGAGCAAAATGTTATGAAATTCTGCTAGAATTTTTGGTTATTCAATTGCTGTTGAGTTTATCTAACTATTTATTGTAGAAATAAGGACTAGAATACTAATAAAGAAAGTTTAAATAAAATTTACTTTAATAAATATTTTATTTTTAAAAAGGATCAGTGTTCTAAATTAAATTAAAAGAAAAAGAAATTAGTCCACGTATTAGGTAGTTATGCCAAATTACAAAGTTTAATGGTTAACGTTCTCGGAGAGTGCCATTATTAGATTCTTAGATATCAGCATAAACTAACGTAATTTTTATGTGTGGTTTACATTATAATTCATGTTTATACCTAAGAGTCTGATTGACCCAAAATAGCCTACTAAATTTTATAATTTGGCATAAATACCTAATAAATGGATTAGGACCTATCTGTTTTTACTTTTAATGTAATTATTAAATACTTTATTATTTGTTAATATATATGCAAAACCAGAGCACTATTGTGATAAAAATTTTCATCCTTTATGTTTATTTCTTACATCTAGAAACGGAGTGATTTATTGAACCTTCCAGTCATTAATCCTTGATCTAAATATTTTATATGCCAGACATAAACTACTTCAATAAAAATCAATCGTAACATGTCAGAGGTTGGTTTTAATTCTCATGTACTTATTGAATAAATAAATAGTCAGTGCTGTGACTCTAGTTCAGTTTAAAAATAACCTACGAAAACGATCAGAAACAGGCACATTTTCAGATTTTCATGCTTTGGTGGCTAAACAGAGTCAAGAAATTTATAAATGAAAATTTATTACAAAATCGAATAGTATAAAGCTATGAACAATACCATCTGCTGTTTCTTTGAACTTAGTTAAAGTTCTGAGTCGAGATTTATTCTAATTTATGGGTTACGTTTGAAATCTTCCTGTGTTTTTTCGATTATGATTTATGACATTCGCTTATAGTAGAAACTTGATACTAGCAATTACATACAGTAAGTTGTTTGCGGGAGAAAATTGTATTTTTTAAAAGCTCTTAAAACAAACTTTCTAGTTATTCCATGATCTAGCAGGGCTTTCACTATAAAAATATAGAACAACAGGGAAAAATACAAGATTGTAATCCGGATAAATGTTAGGTACACAAAAAATGTTTCTCAGTTTTTCTCATTATTTTCCCATAACTAAGACATTAAAGAAAATTATCCCTTTTCTTCTTGCATTGGCTGGGAGATGATCTGCTGTTTATCTTCTTCTCTATGTAAACTCACTTGCATATGTTTTGTCCTCAAGAAGTGAAAATAGACAACACATTTTGCAGTTTCGGTAAAAGAAATGAAATACGTTCATAAATATAACTTGGTTACTGGTATCCTGGTATTAAGAAATTTATCTCAGCAGGTAACGTGCTTACAACTACCTGCCCCACAACAAAAGAGTACAATAAAATAAACAGAAAATATAATACTGTAAATGTTAATATTTTGTGTTCTTTTACAGACAGGTTCGAAAGACAATCAAGTTTGTAGTTAACAAAACCAATCTATTTCTTTACTTATGCAGTTATAATTTTAACATGACTTACATATAATATGCCGGAAAATTCCGGTTTAAATGTATACGAGGGTTGCTATTTATATTTCTGGCCTAACAATGAAAAAACACTTATTTATGATCGAAACTAGTTTTATTGTTTTTCAAAACATTCTCCATTAAGATTGATACACTTTTCCATGCGTTTGAACCAATTTTCGAAGCACTTTTTCCACTCTGTTTAAGGCAGCTCCAAAATATGCGTTTTGAAACAAAAAACGGCTTCTTCTGGTGTTGAAAATCGTTGACCACGCAGTATGTTGTTAAGGTACGGGAATAAAAAAAAAGTCATTGGCTGCCAAATCAGGGCTGTATGGTGGATGGCCTATCAACTCGACCTTCTGGCTGGTTAAATATTCAATTGTTTGAGTAGCGGTGTGAGAGCTTGCATTGTCATGATGAAGAATGATTCGCCTCTTCTTTGAAGTTTTCCGAATTTCTCCAATGACTTCTGGCAAACAAATGGTTGTGTACCATTCAGAGTTGACCGTCTTACGTTGCTCTAACGCCACTGTTGGCACATGACCGGTAATGCCAAAGAAACAGGCAACCATTTGCTTCGATGTGCTTCTTCCGCGAACAACTTTTGTTGGATTTGCCTCGTCTTGAAAGACCCACACAGTTGATTGCTGTTTTGTTTCGGGGTGATATGCGTAGATCCATCATTCGTCACCTGTGCAGATGTTATACACAGGCTTTGATGCACCTTTCGCAAATTTTTTCAACATTTCAATGCACCAGTCGATGCGAGCCTTCTTTTGAGCATTGGTCAGGTTATGCGGGATCCAACGGAAACAAATTTTTTTACGGCCAAATGATCATGTAATATCTTGTTGATGCTAGTCATACTAATGCCCAAAGATACCTCAATCTCACGGTGAGTCACATGACGATCTTGTTTAATCAGTTCACGCACAGCATCGATGTTTTCAGGCACAACGACAGATTTTGGACGGTCTTCACGGATTTCGTCCTGGAGTGAACGTCGGCCACGTTTGAATTCATTATACCAGTTTTTTACAGTGCTGTAGGATGGAGCTTCATCGCTATATAATGTATTAAGTTCATTAATGCACTCTTGTCGTGATAATCCACGTCGAAAGTTATGAAAAATAATTGCACGAAAGTGTTCACGGGTCAATTCCATTTTTTACTAGGGAATGCACTTTTCAATTAACTGCAAACAACACTAATCGCACTCAAATGACAAAATGTTGTGGTTGAGGTTATGTTCAACAATGTAAAGTTTACACCGGAAATGTCAGCTGACGCCTGGAAACAGTCAGTGTTGCCAAGGCCAGAAATATAAATAGCAACCCTTGTATCAAAAGTTTGAATTCTCAAGTTATATTTATTTATAAGCGTAAGTGTCGTGTTGCAGAGTATACCTTATAAAAATAACATTTAAAAAGTTTATAAGTAAGTGCAAATTTGGAGAAGAACCAGGCATACTCGGGTCTCTTTCAGGAACGATTGTTTCGAAGAACAATAATTGTTAATTATTAAGCCTACTTTAGTTTTTTAAATTTTAAACTTCGAAACAGAGAATTTATTGACGTTACCTGTTGGCTTAAGGATTCATTTGTTTATTTCACAAATGAAAGCATTTTCATCTTCCAGTCAATGAGTCACTGCCTTTATAAGTTTTTTACCTAATCTTAATTCCTTAAAAAGTTTTTAACTAAATTAAAATTCTGTAAATTTGTGACGACTTGTCTATTCTGTAATAAATTTAAAAA
>VTPC01000488.1:0-15203 GCA_011009095.1 Ignelater luminosus | reverse complement strand
CGTAATCGCGATGTACTGCAGCTCGTACTGTGTTTCTGACATTACGCGTTATACATAACCCACATGTGCGCAGTGTGCTATGTAACATTAAACAAATTCGTACACAGATAAACTCGCACTGATATCGCTACGATATAATTGTGTTTGCTGGGATCACTGTATGTTTTAAGACTTAATTTATGTTAGAATTCAACACTATTTTAATATCATATATATTATTTTATGAGTATTCCTGAAGAAAAGAACTTTAAAAAGTCTGGATCGCGATTGCTGTGGAATTTTAGTCATGTCTGACATTATATTCTACATTAAATTTTGACAGATGTCAGTATAATTTCCTTATGAAATTATAACCTTATAAGAAATGTCATTATGAAAAAATTGAATGTAGAATATAAAAATAAAATTATTTCCGACATGACTTTAAAATTCCACAGCAACCGCGACTCAAAGACGTGTTCATCATACTGCATAAGAAGATTATTTACCAAGAACTAGAGCAAAAAATTTGAAAACGTAACGTCAGTGTGACGGCCAGTGATTTAAATAGTTAAGATCTTTTATAAATCAAGTACATGTAAAACAAGCATTACTGTTACGTCATTAACATTTATCATATAAGCATATGCAGAAGTATGTAACAAATACAGCGCATACCCTATATCTACCAGATGTGATTGCAATTGCGCCTTTGCAATGTCATAGCATTGTCGTTTACCTGATGTGTTCGAAATGACGCGCTGCCGACGTAGTTTGAGTAATCCTTTGCGATGTCGTAGTCTTGACGTTCCAGCTACATTTTATACCTGATATCTACCTGATGTGATTGAAATTACGCGCTGGCTATGTAACACGAGTACTAGTTTGCGATGTCATAGTATTGACGTACCAGCTACATCGATAAGATGTAATCGAGAGATATAGTGTTCGTTCTTTCGTTGGTATGTACCTGTTATATTAATGTCACACCTGTGTTTACTGGGTATCTTCTGCCTATTTTTGCTTTTCTATGTCTACCTCTTAGTATTATTCCTAATAATCTCTCTCCTACTACAGGGCTTCCACAGATTGGATTGGACACGTATTACGCCATTCTTCCCTCGATGACAACGCTGTATACATCAGAAGTTAAGCGTGTACTTCTGTCAGATTATTATTTGTTTCAATGCGGTTTACAAGCTTGAATTTTCTTCTTGCGGATGCTTATTGGCAGATACTTCATTTTGCGTTTTTATCTCTATTGCTTTTACAATGCTACTGCCTGGAATAAAAAGATTTTTATTCTTTTAGCCTGTTCCTTTTCTTTCTTCTTCGGTTCTTCCTTTTCATTCAAATTAACTATTTCTAAAACCTCTTGGTAATTTCTTTTTGTTTGTCCTGCCAAATAAAGCAATCATAGCAATTCATTACTTATTGGCACAAGACGTCTCGATCTAATCAAAGTGACGTGAAGTAGTCGATACTGTCGACTTTAGTAGTAAAAGGGTAGTCGGACTGTGGTTATATTAAAGTTAGGTTGCTAATAAAAAAATCCAATGGACACTTTCAGGATCTGACTTGTCCTTGCCATGGGTTTGCTTCATAATAAAGCTGCGATCTTTTGTTAGCTAGCTTCACGACATCTAACTTTTGACAATGGTCTGAACTTTTTTGCTATTTAATCGTTGTGCCTAGAATCTATGTTCATGCTTAACGCCTCTAGATTTATCACTTGTTTCACCCCTCTTGAATCTAGCAAATCAACGATTCCACAGCAGTACCTGAGATGCTTTCGAAAATTATTAGTCAATACCCATACCATCTACCTACCTTTAACGACAGTTTCAAATCATTGAAGAGTATTTGCTTCAAACTTTAACTATTTGCGTTAAATAGTTCCTTGACGTTTTCTTTCAAGATTGGATAGATTGCATCATCACTTCAGATGTCCTAAATAAACGAAACCAACCGTTGTACTTTATATTAAATGTCAGAAGAATTGAAATTTGCTCAATACTGTTGCCGAAAGAGCTTCGGTGTTTTTATCTAGAAGTTGATGTTTTTATTGTGTTTTAACAGAAAAAGTTTTCACAAATTCCTTTTGTTTTGTTATTGCTATTTTTTGATTTTATTCTTTCTTACTAATAGTATTACTTTGTTTACATTTTATTTTCAGTCATTTTATATTTATATTCTCTAAAAAGAAATTGAGTGGTGTCATCCAAGAAAGTCCTTGACTTGCCGTTTCTTTAGGAAAACGAAAACCTAAAACTTTCTTTTAAAGTAAGCGATCATTATACAGAAGTGCTTTCAAATTCGACCACCAAATTTTTATCGCGTATTTCCTAACTTAAAATAAGGCAAACAGTTTGTATAAACCTACTATATTTGATTTTGCGTTTAACATCTTCTAGTTTTTCAGTCCTTCAATAAAATCGATTTCAACTGACAATGCTTTTAAATTGATTAGATTAGATAAATTTTATAAAGGGTAAAATTTTGCAATAAAAAGTTGACGGACGTTGTTGCAGTAGGTGGGTACCTTAATTTTCTTAGTTGAGGAACATGCATGTTCACTGTAAAGGCTTTATTGCTTAGTCTATTTATTGATTGAAATATAAACGTTCTAATATTTTTTTATATTTATTTTCTTAGAAAATCATATGACTATTTACTCTTTATACTGTTTCGCACAGTTATGTATAATCCATACACAATAAACATAATATTTTACGATACTACCACCATGTAACAATATGGAGTGAGCAAGAATGACTGCCATTTTCGCATTTGAATTGTTATGACAAAAATGGGTTTTAGGTTTCTACAGCATTACACACCGACTGTTTACTTTTACGTGTACATATACATGCCGATTATGAATTTTTATGGATATGTTTAAGGGTTTTCACAATGAAAAATCTTCTATTTTTCTTTAAATATTTTAAACTAAATTAAAAGGAATAACAACTTAAATTATGGTGGTGTTTCACTAAGCAAATACCTGTTTAAGCTGCACATTTAAATGACGCTTTTATTTATTTAGTGATATTGGAAATAAAATCCTTACAAAATTGGAGGAGTTTTTAACCGAACCAACTAAACGACCGACATTTAGTACATAAATAAAATATTCGCGTTCTAGTGGTTTGATATGCGATGATGGTTTGCACGTATGAGGTAAATCGAAAATAAATGTTCAGTATTTAAAAGCAGATTTGGAATCTAGTGGCACAAAATATTTTATAAAACTTCAATTCAGATAAACTTCGGCGTTAGGTGTTGCTAAAAACTCTAAAAAGATGGAATTAAATTTCAAGGGAAAGCTAAGTAAATCACGTTGTGTCTACATAGGCTTGCATTAACAGTAATATGCATATGCAAGATGAGATTTCTCCGCCTATGGATATTTTTAAAACGGCATTGTGAATGATCAATGATCAATTAGAATAAAATTAGTTTTATGATATTTATGATAAACGGGTTAAATCGATTAGAGCTTTTAATTCTTCTTTCTTTCTAAATTTGAAATATTTCATAAAAATTGTTATTGTGATGCCAAACTGAGTTCAGTCAGCCAAAAGTTTAACTTAAAAGGCCACACTTAAAATATAAGTTTAAGACTACCTAGATGTTCTTTAAAATTGCAGTCCATACACATCGACAGTAAATATGTTCATCACTTAACAACAAAAACGAAACTGGAGTATGGTTAATACTTATCAATGAGTTTCATCAAACCTTTTGAGATCAACCAAAGTGGTCTTACGAACAGACGAGTTTTCCAACAAATTGCTCTCCAAGCAGGATGCGGATAGGAAACAAAGAAATCACAATATTGGCTAAAATTACTTTCTTTTTCCACATAATACCCTGCTAACTCAATATACTCATTCCAGTACTAGTTAAAAGCTTTTATACAGACTTATAGGCTGATTACCTAAAAAAAGGCGTTTGTGGTGGGAATCGTTTCAAAAATTCACGTATACTTCTTACCAGCCTTTTTGCTTTTCTGTACTGTGTTAACTGTTGCTTGGCATTTGGTATCTAACGGTGAATCCAGGTCTTGTTTACAATTACAGATTAGAGGAGAAAGTTTTTTGAGTTGCGCTTGAACAGCAACAAGTACTGCTTGAAAATGGCTTATAACAGAAAAAAACTAAAAAAGAGGCTAGTTACGGATGACGGAAGATGTTCAATCCCATAGCTCTAGTCAGAGATAGGTGTGGTTCAATCTAAACTTACCTTCCAAAAAAAGGAAAAGCTTAGACTCACAGAAACTCTTAATAAATCTGAAAAAGATGACCAAAATTAGGGGCGCCAGAAGCTGAAGGTCAAAAGGGAATTATCGACCAGCCCACGCAACGTCTCGTAGACTAACACCCAATATATGGACTCCTTACAAAATAACACCCTGTATATGGGTTCACCCCAAAACGTTTACAATAGACGCTTTGTTTGCTAAAAATAGCTCAAGACATATTATTTGACGTATTAATCTCGTCAATGCTGAGTACACAAAATTTTAACGGGGTAATCGATTTGATGCACCCTTACTTACCAAAACAATGATAAACACGATAAATCTGGAGCCAACTGGTCACGCTTATGTACCAATATTATAAGCTAAGATCACATTAACCTTATATTCAATAATTTTGATCTTTCTAATGATCCAATGGGTGGCTTACACTATTTAATCAAATAAACACAAATACACAAAGATAAACCCTTTACGGATATTTTTCAATAAAGCAGCAAAGGAAATTTTACTCTGGTTTATTAAATTCAGTAATTAAAAACCACTGACACAAAGATAAAAAAGAAGTTATAACGTTAATATTCCACCTAACAGGGGAGGAATCAAACTATAACAAAAAAAAGAACGTTATATATAGAAAGTATAAAATCTTACAAATTTAGCCATAAATTTCTGTATAAAAGTTTTTGACTTTTAAAATGAATAATCCCAGTTTGGTTTCCTTTACTAACAGACCAAACAGTTATTTAAAACTTATCGTAAACGCAAAAGACAAAGAACAAAAAACTAATTAATTCTAACTTTGAACGGTCGTTATACAAAACTGATTCTAATAGTCTTTAGTATAAATTAAAGAGAAAATTCTATTAAAACTTTTAAATATACTTATTTCGCAGTAACAAAATTAAATCACAAATAATAATAAGAAATTATATTTTACACATTAATTCCCGGGTTTTCCTTGAAAATTACCACCATGGGTCCAGAAGGGGGTCTTCAAAAGAATAAACCATGACAACCAGAGGCTTCAGATAGCTTGTTAAATGAACATAACATTGTTCGCTCGGTGTTCAGATTATAACACCTAAACTTAGAAACGTTTCAGCATTAACCAGGTCAAACCGCCTTTAAAGATTGTTCTCAACAATCTTGTTTTTAATCGCTACAGTGTCTATTGCGACGTTCAGGAGCACAACGAATAATACAGAGATTGTTCAACAGAAAGGTCCTTCTCTTTCGACAAAAAACAGTGAACACTTGTTCGCAAGATATTTAATCGAACAATGAGTCTCAAAGTTAGATGGAGCGGTTTTACTTTTTACGATTCCGGAAACTCCGGACAGAATTCGACAACTAAATTGCCTTCACACAAAGAAACTAAATTAACAGGTTATGGCTAATGTTTTGCAAGTACACACTTTATTTAGATCCGTTCCGCGGAAACGTTTATGAAATTTATAAAGCCACCTTCGATTGAATTTCTCTTAAACACCAACTTTAAACAAAAGAACTTGCAACAATAAATGGTGTAGAGCCTGCTTGCGCATATGACTCTTACGGAAGCTAGAACCCGAATATCCCCTACCGAACTCCTGTTCCCCGCGCCGGTCATGGTTAACCGAAGCAAAAGGGCTGAGTAGAGTCATTTTCACCCTAATTAAAGAAGAAATACACATAAACGTTGAGATGTAAACAAAGTTTCTACAAACTGATACATTATAGAAATATTTAGGCGTATGTGAGACGGCTACATTTTAAGAGAAGTCACGTACATTTGGCAATTATAATTTTTTTAACAGACCCTGAACGAAAATGTTCTTGTTAACGGAATAAACAATTTGATAAAGACTTAATATGAGATGAAATAATTAATTGTTACAAACTAAAAGAAATATCTGAACGGAATTTAAAGCGGAGACCGGATAGGTATGCAATGTTTCAAAATAACATTACAGGCTAACTTCGCATAATTTTAACGTACTTGCTTTCTTCTCAATTTCTTCCTTAACTTGTCCACAAGTTCAATTAAGTTACTTAATTTCAATCGATAGTAGTTTAATACAATTTTTTGGACATTAAAGATTCGTAACCTATGTTTTAAGTGTTGGAAACGATAAAGCACACTTACCTGAAGTAGAATTCTCAAGAAATGCACTTTAGAATAGAAAGTTACAAAATACGTGTTCTCTTATTTTTAAAGACCTATTTAAACATGATACGTGAAAACCACCCCCATCCCCAACTTAGGGGTGGAGTGAGGGGTAGTTTTGAAAGTTTAAATGAAAACCCCTAATTTTCTTCAAATAAAAAATGTTTTTTTCATGTTGGAATAAGGATCCGATTTGGAATCCAAAAAAACTTATCAGAAAGTTGCATTTTTATTTAAAGATTTAAAGGTGAGGATGGCTTTTCATGTCTATAAACAATTTTCGATAGAGAATCGAAACAATACAAAAAAAGAGGATTCCCACTTAAATTTTTAAAACTACCTCTCACTTCACTCTAAGTAGGGGTAACTTTGTAATCCAAAATGTATTTATCGAGATATTTAACCCTTTTCCAACTTTTGGGCCACTCGGTATATCCTCAAGAAAATTTAATCAAGAATTTACATTGGCAGGTTCTTCACTAAAGGAGATGCTTTAGACAGTTGTGTGTTGGTCAACCGAACAACGTCTGTTTTTGTGCTGGAAAAATATTATCCATTCAATTTTGTTTGTTACTGTACTAGTGACTTTGAAGCCAGTTTAGTGTCAGTATGTATTGCTTAACATTGTTTTGTATTGGTTAACTGAACATTTAAAAAAATCAAGTGCCACTGCTGTCCGCCAGTAATCTGTCATCGAAGAACAGGTAAGGAATACGATTATTGCTAACCCAAAAAGATTAACAATTCGACATACATTTAAATTTATCATATTGCACCACGTGAAAGATGTTAACAAAAACAAAGACTCATTCACATTGAAAAACATCTGGGAATGCAAAGCACTGCATAACCACCACAACAAACTGCGTTTTGTTCTTTGGGCGGCCATTTTGACCATGTTCCCGAGATGATATCAAAAAACTAAAAGTATACGTACTTCTTATTTTTGAAAAATTTGAAAATTTTTTTAATTTCAGGGCCCATTTTGATCATGTTCCCGAAGAAAAAAGAGAAAACGAAGACACTACGAGGGTCGTTTGAAAAGTCCGTGCAAAAATAAAAACTACTTAATTGTTTGGGGTAAACCTTTTTTATTTTTCAACATAGTTTCCTTTTAGGCTTATACACTTCGTCCAACGCTGCCCTAGTTTGTTGATCCCTTCTGAATAATAGGATTTGTCCAAGTCTGAAAAATAGCCATTCGTTTCTGCAATCACCTCCTCGTTTGAATAAAATCTTTTTCCCGCCAGATATTTCTTCAAATTAGGGAACAAATAGTAGTCCGAGGGAGCCAAGTCTGGAGAATAGAGGGGATGTGAAACGAGTTGGAACCCTATTTCCATTAATTTTGCGACCACAACTGCTGTTGAGGCGTGAGCTGGTGCGTTGTCGTGATGGAAAAGGACTTTTTTGTGGGCCAATGGTGGGCGTTTTTCTTGCAGCTCGGTTTTTAAACGGTCCAATAACGATGAATAATATGCACCTGTAATAGTTTTACCCTTTTCGAGATAGTCGATAAGGATTATTCCTTGCGAATCCCAAAAGACAGTCGCCATAATCTTTCTGGCCGAAGGAACGGTCTTCGCCTTTTTTGGCGCAGGTTGCCCCTTGGTAACCCATTGTTTAGATTGTTCTTTGGTCTCAGGAGTGTAGTGATGTATCCATGTTTCATCCACAGTGACGAAACGACGTTTAAAGTCCTGCCGATTCTTCTGGAACAGCTGCAAACCGTCCTTGCAACACTTCACACGATTTCGTTTTTGGTCAAGCGTGAGCAATCGCGGCACCCATCTTGCGGATAGCTTTGTCATGTCCAAATGTTGATGCAAAATATTATGTACTCGTTCATTCGAGATGCCTACAGCACTAGCAATCTTACGCACCTTCACTCGTCTGTCATCCATCACCATATCATGGATTTTATCAATGATTTCTGGAGTAGTAACCTCAACAGGGCGTCCAGAACGTTCAGCGTCACTTGTGCCCATATGGCCACTCCGAAAATTTTGAAACCACTTATAAACTGTTCTAATCGAAGGTGCAGACTCACCATAATGTTTATCAAGCTTCTCTTTAGTCTCCTGAGGCGTTTTGCCTTTCATAAAGTAATGTTTAATCAACACGCGAAATTCTTTTTCGTCCATTTTTTGAAAATCACTCGACTTCCTCGATTCAAACGAATGCCACACACAAAGAAATAGACCGATCTGGCTGAAACTTGGTGTGTGTTCTTCCAAGAGATGCTACTAACTAAACATAACCTTGATATGCGCCAGCAGTGCCATCTCTCTGACTTTGCACGGACTTTTCAATCGGCCCTCGTACATTTTTGATGTAGAATCCAAATCTGAAGTCAAAATTTCAAATTTCAAAATTAAAAAAATAACTCTTTTCAGAATTCGTTCAATATCTGATTATAGTTAATGTAATCACTTGTATCATCATGGTAATATAAATAAATATTGCCATTACTGGGCTTGCGATACCCTCACAAAATTCACCAACGAGATTAGCTCTGAAGCAACAGTTGGGTGCGCTTTACATGTTACAGACATTTATTTTACCATAAATCTAAGAAGAGTCGGAGAAATATTGGTTTCTGCAAGATAGAGAAAGTTAGGTCGTACTACCAGAATCAGTGTGTACATTTTATAGGAGTCAGTTTTAAACAGGTTGATTTAAAACAATTACGCCTCAAGATGTCTTGTTCTCTTAGTTTCGAATTTCTTTTTCTGGAGTTGTTTAAAGAGTAAAGTGTATGTAAACTCAGAAAACTCGAGGACTAAAAAGATGAAATCATTATTATACTACGTCAATATTCTTTTTATTGCTATGCAAAGTCTGGGTACACGTTTACTTCCAACCTAAATGTTTTCATTTAAATCAAGGAATTTTTTAATTAAAAATATAATTATTGATGCAATTTGTAGTGTTTTTTCTAGATACTAAAATCTATTAAGCTGCGATGTTATAAAATCTGGAAGTTGCATAACTATTTAATGCAGCGTATTTTCTAGACTTGAGAACAAATAGAAAGCAGCAGACAAAGATGACCATTAAAATTGAGTTAATTAAAATAAAACTAGGGCGTCTTTATATTTCAATATTGTCAAGTACTAACTAAGAAGTAAATAAACTTAAAAAAGTTAGTTACAAATTAAAAGTAAAGGACGTTTTTCCAACAGGTTTTTTGACGTAGCTTGTTTACTACTTCTTAATGTTTAAAGAATTTCCCTGCCTTTGATATCAAATATCAGGTAATCTAGGTAACACAATTTTATTCAAAAACAAGCTAAATTATAACAAGGTTACCAGAAAAGTAGTTCAATAAAAAGAAATAATTAGACAATTTTTTAGATCAATGGTGTAGACTTCAAAAAGTTTTACATGCGATGATAAATCTCAGGTAATCACTCTGCTGAATCTCAGCAAATATGATAATTTAGAAAAAAAAAACTAGTTGGTTTTAAATTAAAATTGAAGATAAAACGTAATTCCGCTTCGAGAATTTAAGCATATTCCGTTTAAAGTATTAAAAAGTAAATGGATATAAAAAAGTAAATTAACTTTTTTGCTAATTTATTACTATATTTTTATACAAAAATACAGCTCTAGAAAAATAATAATAAAGGTTGATTATACAGATGGAAAAATTAAAAGGTATTTTTCCCTTTTATGCTTTGTGCAATTTGCAAATTAAATCTGTTTTTACTTTACAAAATATATTAATACGTTTGTGACAAGAAAATGCTTTAATAGGGGTAATTTTTTCATAGAGCTAAATTCATTTAAAAATTAAAATGTTTTTATAGGATGTATCAATTTATAATGCAAAATATTTTAGAAATGACAGCAAAAATATGCATGTCATTCCTGTGGAAACTACGGAGATGAATATGGTTGAAGGATGCGGATGGAAACCATGTCAGACGTTGAACAGCGTAACGCTTTTTATGTGGAGATTTCGTTTTTAACAGACAAAACAGTTCTATTATATTTCGAGTTTGCATTGTGGTTATATATCGTTGAAAAATGATATTTTGCCTTATTCATTTAGGCTAGTCATAATTTTAGTTAAAAACAAATTACAATGTGGCGAAAGTTAGGTATACAATTTAAAGTTGGAAATATAGAAGTCGTTTCCCAGTAAAGTTGGTTCTGAGAGAAATTTAAATTATACGTGGGTTTCTTTCTTAAAGGGAAATAAAAGCTTTACTGAAAATAATAAAACTGGATGCTATTGAAATATCTTGAGTGTTGTACTACCTTACTCGGGAATCAAGGGATTTTTAGAATAGTTTTCCTAGCAACGTAATCTTCATGTTATGAAATTCTAACAGGAACACGCAGAAAAATTTCCTTTATATTTAATATTTGAAAATATATCATATACCTTTCAAAAACCTTGATTTTGTTTGGAACATCAACGAAAAGGATATGTTTAATTTATTAAATTGAGTTAACCCGAATTTGTTTTGTGAGAATGGATTCTCGTCTAGCAATTCCTTTAACCGTTTTTTATGTTTATTGTAATACGGGCTAACTAATCCCATTTCCCGTCGCTGTAAATTTATCTTGCAGCATTAAGTAAAATTCAAAAATCTAAGAATTACTTTCTTTAAGCAGCGATTAAATTCTCATAAATGTTTCCTACTTGAAAAAAAGTTAATTTCCTTTTGTATTTCCGTCGATTAAATAAAGCCACTCGATTAACCAAATCATTTTTCCGATAAGGTAATTGATAATAAAGTACGCTTTAATTTGGCACGAGACGACATTGTGAATAGCTAATGCTTCATAGAAGCGGTCATTAAAAGAATCAATAATTTTGAGGTTTACTCGAGCAGATCTAACCACAGACTAGAGATGCGCGAGATCAGTAACGGAATCAACAAAGTGCGAGTTTGACGCTTTAAAAGATCGATCATTGTAGGATGTGTTTGTTAATAATTTGTTGGAATCTTGATTTTGTGTTTTAATACTGCTATCTTGCTATGCTAAAAAAAATAGTTCTGATGGAACCCGTTAATAAAATTCAAACCTCACTTTACGGTCTAATTACCTTGATCTGATTTGATTGTAGTGTAATTATTGTGTTTCATCTTACCACTTTTAGATGAAGAAGTAGACGAGCTCGATCAAGTTTAATAGCCTTTTCACCAGATCTGCCCTGTCAACGATATTTCGGTGACTGCCTCTTTTCGGAAGGTTGTATCTCCACCGGACAATATGATTCGAATATGATGCGAGAGGCTGTTTCTTCTTCTTCATGACAGTCTGCAGATGAGTTCTTCGTTTCCTATTCCCATTGTATGCATATGTTTACGTAAGATGTGACCAGTTGCAAGACCTGTCATGTGTCTATTTTTTTAGTTTACTAGACGGTGATTACAGACTTGCTGTGTTTTAATAGTGCAACATTATTCCAATGTAGCTAGTGTTGTGTGCTTACCCATTCAGCCATCCAGCTACGTACTATGGCTTTAGTAATCCCAGAAACTGGCTCAAGTCCTGTAAATGTTGTTTTTGAGCCCTCTTTAGCTAGAGAATCAGTTTTCCATTGCGCTTTATTTCGATATAAGGGCTACTCTATCGAGTGCAAACATAGTCCCAGAGCAGCTTTGAGTTAACCTGGTGACCGGCCTGACTATCAGTTAATATCAAGATATTTCTACCCCGGTAGTTCCTCCTTCTATTCTCCAAAAAGCAGGCATCTATCGCATGTATTCTCGCCTGGAAGGCAATGGAATATTTTCTTTACAATGCACAAGCATTGAATCTAGGGTTTACATAATGTATTCTAGCTTCAGCATTACTGACAGTTTTGGATCCATCTGTATACCATACAAGTGCTCCAGCCTGACTGCATTTTTGTTGTATCTCTTTAGTTCAGCTTAGCTAAATAATAAAGCATTGATTGCAATTTTGCCTGAGAGGCATAGTGTTATTACTCGTATTATTTGTTATTTATTTGTTATCTCGGTATGGTTATGGGCAGCTCTGATTTGCCAGGTTCTATCGCACTTTAGCCTGTGTACCGCCAATCTCGCCCCTGCTTTAACTGCTATATTAAGAAGAGAGAGACTTAGGATGATTTCCATGACTGCAGTATGAGTGGACCTTATCGCATCTGTAATGCAGGAGCAGGCAAGTCTTGGAGTTTTGATAGCTCTGTTATTGCCTGTCTTCGTTTCACCGTTGACCATCATAGAAGAGAGCCATACGTTATCATGGGTGTAACTACAGCTGCAATGCAATATACCATACGTGGTTTGAGTTCCCAGGTTTTGCCTAGTGCTCGTTTTAACTTTGTAATTTTTCGTATCTGTAGTATCTAGGCTAGCTTCACATTCAGGTTGATACCTAGATATTTGATCTCTTAGTACATCTGCAATTGTTCATTGAAAAGCTTCGGACTTATTAATTCGTTCATTTTTCTTCTTGTTGTAAAGGGTACTAGTGCTGCTTTTTGAGGATTTACACTAAGATTCTCTGTATATTTTCCTGATACCAATTTGACTGAGGAGTACTATCAAGTTCCATAAGAAAGGTGGCTTGTCCCTTAACAGCTTTTGACTCCACTTTCACCCCAGACAGACTTGATTGTATATATTTATCGTGTAGTATGTTTTTGATTTACTTACAGAGTGTTTCCTCTAATCCGCGATCCGTTCATAAGAGGTATGGTCAAAAACTTCTTCAATGTCGCGTTTTTAATTCTTTTTACCATTTAATGAAAAGCAGTTTTCCATGACTTTGCTGTGATGTCTTGAAACTAAAGCAATCCTTGATCGCTTCTATGCAGGGGGCATATATCCTGTTGCCAGGTGTGCTGTCAGTAGCTTACATAGTACCGTGATAAGATATAATATCCTGTGTTAAAGTAAAACGGGTATTATCCCATGCGACCCTGGTGGTTTGTATGACTTAGATGTATTTATGGTTTCCTTGATTCCTTAAGGGTTATAACTTTGCTGAATATTGGCCAATCTCTTCTAGTAGCTCTAAAACGTTTGGTTGTATTTGATATTTTTTTTGTTTGCTTGCTTGTTTAGTTCCATTAAAGAACATAAGTCTACTTTTGGCTATTTGATTTCAGTTACTGACTTTATTATTAATTTGTTTAAAACTTATTCAGTCTTCGTGTAATCTTTGAGTAGGATTAACCTTGTATGTTATATGTTAATGGTAGAATGATGAAGATAGGTTCCTACAACTTTTTACCTCTTGTAACCAACGTAGAAAGAAATGCCGAATGCCTGAATAATGAGGACTCAAAATAATTAAATAGGAATAAAACAAAAATCCTTGCAAGCAAAAGAAAACAATAGACATAAATATCGAAGGCACTAGATGTGGAAATAAAATAATTCTGGACCGGAAAAAATATCAAATAAAGACAATGGAGATATCAAAAGAGGAGGAAACAAATGAAACAATTAAAAGGGAAAATAAAAAAGAATTAGACATACGCTGAGAAAATCACAGTAACAGTAACATCACGAGAGGGGCACCGGAATTAAGTCTCTCAGGTAAAAGGAAAGCAATAAAACTTATGACCTATGGAAAAAACTACAACCATGGGGTTAAAAAAACAATGAATATCATGGGGAGACGCAACACGGGTCGTCCAAGATAAGAAACAATGGATAAAGTAGTGTCCTTATCATCTAATTTTAGCTTTCAAAATGCCCACAAGGGTGTTTTTTATTATTCAATAGAGATAAGAAAAAGTGTCTTAGAGTGATAAAGGTAGGTTCCTACATCACTCCACTTATTGTAATTAACGAGATGCTGAATGCCTAAAATGAGTTACGATTTGTAAAGTTTGTGGTATTTTTAGAATTATTGTGACTGTGTGTTAAAGTAAATGAATGTGTTTAATTTCTTTAAAATGCGGATATCCCAAGTTTTGGAGTTAATACTCATGTATGAGAGTTTATTAACTGCTATATATTGAGTCTTGACTATTGACTTAACCGCGAGATTTGAGCACATCTTTGTTCTTAAGACGCACTCGGACTTACGTTTTGAGCTTTTACCGTTGAATACTTATTATATTATAAAACAAAGTATCAGAATTAATTTGCAAATCAGCTAAAGAGTTGTGATATAGCTAGGAACTTCACAACTATTTGAGATTACCTGTTGTGTTAGTTAAGATTCTAATCACAAAATGTTATTACATTTGGGCTAATTCTGTTTTTTATTAAATGAGGGCAATTGCAACTATTACTAAAATATGAAAAAACCTTATTGTGTTTATTGTATGTACAGAGTGAAGATTTTAATCTTTGTATAAATGAGTTCAAGTCCTAGAATTACCAATGTAATTATGGTGTGTTAAAAAGAAATTTTGAAAATTCTTTACTTCAACCTCAAAACTTAATAACACCATTAACAACCCTTATGAAACTAAAGTAGGTTATATCAAAGAATCTCGTTTCCCACACAAACCGCCTACTAATTTCACAGCAAATTAATTCTTTTTATTAAAATATTTTATCGTAACCCTTTTGTAAACGTTTTTCCAGCTTTGTTAACTTCTTTACGATAATACTCTTAACTCCAAAACGTTCCTACCTCCAGTGCTTTCATCAGTAGTTTTTAAATATTTAAAGATGTTTAAACGTTTAATTAAATTTGAGAAAAAAGAAATAATGAAAAGAAATCTTATATTAGACTGCAATTCTTAGAAACTTTTTCACAAAACTTTACATAATTTAATCGGAAAGAAGTCACACAAAACGAGTTCTTAATAGAACATGAATAATTTAATTTTAATTATTTTCGTTTCTGTATTAAATGAAAAAA
>VTPC01000487.1:0-45596 GCA_011009095.1 Ignelater luminosus | reverse complement strand
GGTTTTTTTAGTAGCTATAGCTACATCAAAATATGTTTTGAAAAAAGTAGGTAAAGGGTGTTGATACGTACTACGCAAACAACTTGGAAATTCGAGTCTATTAAATGTATATAAAGGAATAACCCGTTTTCCACCTGTTGTCCGATTCTAACAAAGTTTAAAGCGAAAAACATTTTTGAGCTTTGCGATGTTAAAGCAGAAACATATTGTTTTATTGTATGATAACAAAACTAACAGACATTAAGTTCTTAAAGTGAATAAAACGAACTGTGACATCTTTAGTTACGAAAATTGATGCTTTTTTTATGCTCCTGGAGGTTTTAATAGGTTTTAGAAACAAACTAGTAAAACATAGTCATAAACCCTTTTAGTTTTAGATTTTGATTAAAGAAAACAAAACTGTTTATAACGCTTATATTCCTAAAATTCTAGGTACTTAAAAGGTAGGATAAAGTCGGGTGAGATGGCTACCATTTTAGTAGGTAGGTGCTTGCAAATTTTTGGTAAGGGCTAGGCTTATATTATTGTATTTTGTAACTGCTCAACTATTGTGCCAACAGGTAAGTAAATAATTACAGTGAAAATACTTTTATAAAAATGTTTAATACGTATAAAAATAAATGGTATTTGGCCATCTATCCCTGTACAGTTGGGTTGAGTTGGCCATTGCACTAAGGGAGAGGCGGCCACAAATTATAAATGAAATTAAAATAGTAAAACGTTTAACATAACAAACTTTCTAAGAGAAAAATAAATGGTTACTTAATGTCTACTTCTTTGGCTTTTTTTAAACGCGGTTTTACCACAGTTTTGGCAAGTGTTTATATAAGAAAAGCAATTTTCATGAAACCACATCTGGCATATTATGCATTGCAACCAACTGTATATTGGTTGGGCATTTACTTTTTGTGTTACTGTAGCGCTCTTTGCTTGAGAGTTCGTATGTTGAATGTTTGTTTCTTGTGTGAGTGTTCTCTGGTCTTCAGTAGTTGGGGTGTTTATTATTTGATCAGAAATTGCGTATGCGTGATCGGATATGCAATCGGGATTCCAGGAAAATATTCCAGTGGCTTTGAAACCGGATATTGCGTTTCCAGCAGTCGCTGACTTCCCACCGTTTTTGTTAAGGTTTTTAATTTTTGTAAAATTAATTCGCAATAATTAATTCAAATAGAGATGCGTGGCAACCTCTATTGAGGAATAGGAACGTAGTGAGTAGCTGTTTTCGCGGAGCAGCAATTTGCGTAATTTAGTTACGGGATAAGTCGCTTCTGCGCGTTGATATTAGGATGCGGCCGACGTGAAATAGAGGAGTGGATTTGGAAGCTTCAGAGAGGAAAGTCCAACGCTGGTGGGGAAAAGTTTTGTGAGACGTCTTCCATAAAAATTTAGCTGTTGTGGTCCATGAAGATTATCGTTTAGTGAAGTGTCCTTAAGATATATCTGCGTAGTGCTGGATTTCATAAAGAGGCTGCCGTTAGAGCTTATTCTTTGGAAGTAGGGTTTCTTCTTCCTTTCGCTCTTAACCGGAACCCAGTGGAATTCGTCGTCATTTTGTCCCTCCTTACTGTATGGATGCGGTCAGTCTACGAAGCTTCAAGTAAATATGTTAGATACGCAGTTACCCGGGTGGATAACGATTTGGATCGTACAGCTACGCAAGGTTAGTGTACACCCATTAATATCGTCGTGTTTATACCCCCTTGTGGATAAAGAAACAAGGGCATTCAAAACTTGTTCAGTGGAAAACAAACAAGGAAGTTTTTCTTTGGCATTATTGTAAACATTTATAACAACGGTTTCTAGTATACTCATTGAGGTATTGTGTTTGGTTCATTATCTATTTTTACGAATAAAGAATTTTATAATCCAGTAATGTTCAGCGTAAATCTGTAATGTAAATCAGTTTTAATTTTTTTATCATAATTATTTGGCTTGGTTTTAATTTGTTTGTATGACTTAATTCATTGTCAATTTTATTTTAATGAAATTAGATATTTCCTTTTCGTAATATACATTAAGTGCAGTCGTAAGCTGTTTGAACGGCATCGAGCGGGTGCCCACGCACTGCGTTTCTGGGAATCCCCTCGAGCAATACTGGCCAGAATTTTTCGCAGTAAGATCTAGCACGATTATTGACGTTTACTTTAAAAGATTTTGTTTTTGTATAATCAACCGTTTATTTCTTTTGTTTTATTTGTATTGTTTTGCATGTTTTATACTATGTAACATTTCTTTTTTATTATTTATTTTTCTAATAGATTTGTAGTTTGAAAGATAATTTTATTATTGTAATTGTATGCACTGGTTTGAGCAAAAATATCGAAGTCACCTAAGCATTTGATTAATTTGATCCAGGTAAATTAAATTTTACTAATAAAGAATATACCGGGTGACTCAAAAAACTTGGCATACTGAGTGATCCAAAGAAAATGATTTGATGATTCAATTTGAATATTCCAAATTTAAGTAAAGAAACATTTATACAGAGTGAATTGAAAATACTTTTGTATAAAGTGGTTTAACGCCTTGAGTAAGCTTTTGTTTTAGAAAGTCTAAGGAAATATTTGTAAAATTTTTGCCGATTTAAGAGGAGCTATGGTCCTTTTGAATCTTGTGATCTGGCTGAATCCATAGTGGCGCCTTCTAATAATACCGATTTTGAGCTATTTCAGTGGTAAGTAGGCATTTAGAACCTAGCCGTCTTCGAGAGTTTGTTAGTCTGGGTATCAGCGAACTTAGTTCTTTGTGCCTTTCAGTCGTTGCTTATAATCCTGTGTCTTAAAGTTTATTTTGGCATGTAACATTTTTTGTTTCTTCCGGGGTGACTCTGCATCCATTTTCTGCAAGTTTGATAATAGAAGGTTTTTAATGACTTAAAAAAGCCCTATCAAATGGTTGCAAATAATGAGTTGTATGCGCGAGTAGACGCAGCAAAATGACATTATTTGCTTCGGCTGTTTCTAACGTTCAACACAAGAACAATAGGATGAATGCCCGTCAAGAATTAACAAGGCCTTCTCTTCGCCTTTACGTGGTAGAAAGTGGTTTGTAAACCAATTCAAAAAGATTGTTGCAGTTACGTAGGCTGATTTCTGAGACATTACAATATCTGAACCCGGCGGCAATGAATCAGTCCACTCGGTAGTTAAGTTCTTGCCTTTGAATACACAGACTGGCGGTAGAAAAACACCTTCAGCATTACAGCAGGCTATGCACGAGATTGTCTTGCTTTTTTCTCCTGAAGTTATTGTAACAACGTCTTTTGCTCTCTTTTCAGTTACAAGATGGCTAGGCCGATTGTTTAATTGAAGGCTTGTTTCATCGATATTGTGGATGGACCCAGGTTTGCCGAAAAGCTAATTTTCTTCCAGTGTAGCTTGCAGTAGTTTAAAATAATTTCGCACATGTACGCGGTTTATGCCCTCACCTCGCCCTACGGACACACCCTCAGCTTTTCAAATAGACAAGTCGGGATGTCTTCTGAAAAAAAACCTAAACCAATTGGAACCGGCAATGCCTTTTTCTTTATTAAACTTATGATTAATTTGTAGACTTTTAATTATAGGCTAGCTTTCGAACATCTGATACCGTCATAGAAAAACCGTATTTTTGTGCCTTTTTAATGTGTAGCACTAATTTATTTTCATTGGTCTCCCCCAACATGCTGCCCGGTCCCATTTTACTAATTGTGGACACATTATTCTTTATCTTCCTTTTAAGGGTTTATCTAGGAATGCCATAACTTTTTGAGGCGCTGTTTACAGAAGAACCGTTTCAATTGCTAGCCTCAGATTTTCTTCAGTATAGTTTTCATGGTTTGAGTTCTGGCTTTTGTATGCCGTTGGCATTTTTCTGCAGTTAATTGGAAATGGAGTCAAACTGTAAAGAAACAAAAAAGATAAGTGGCCATCTATCCCTACCCCACTGCATACTTTTAACTGTTTTTAGAGGTTAGGATTCCTTAATAAACATTGTAGTCACCTAATTTGTAGAAAACAGCAGTAAATTTCCAAACATAGATTAACAACAGCGCGTAGTATACAACTATTATAAAATTTTATAATGAGACGGTAGTGTTTTTATTCTCTAAGCGCTTTATTTTCACCTTGACGTAGACCAAAACGCACTAGCCGTGTTCATACATGAATGTTTATCGCTGGAGAGGACACGCAGCGCCCTCAAACTGATGTCTATGAAGTATAACAACGCGACGTTTCAATTGGCATTACTTTAAATGTATATTAGCATTAAAACTGCATCTCTAATACTAATAGGTTTTGACTGTAAAGTTACAAACTGATGAATAAGACTGCGCGCAGTCTACTATGTATACCTGAGTAAAAATGCTTTGCTTTTTTGATCTACACAAGATTGTTAAGTAATTGGTAAATAATATGATGAATTAAGAGGTTGTCTTTATAGTTCGTAAATATCAGCTTTACATGTTTTCCTTCCTTAGATTGCAAGATATTACAATACGGCAAAAGACTGTCAAATACTTAAAAAGACTTGCTAAACGTTAGAACACCACGAATTTTAAAAATTCGGCTTAAGTAGAACGTGAAGATAACTTACATATTAACACGCGTGATATGAATACATACAGTGATTGTGCTTTATGATAACAAACTTAATATCAGCAAAATTGAGATAAAATGGGATAACCTTTTGAGATCATAACATTGTCTTTAACATTACGTTCCTCCTATATTGCCGTGTACAGTTTGTAGCACATTAACATAATTACAGTTACAAAGTGAAATAAATATGTACAATTAGCAAGTTCCCTAGTTATTTTTCATTATTATATAAAAGAGCCCTTATCTGACTTTTTACAACGTGAAGAGTAGATTACAGCCAACTTTCTACTTCTATGCTTTTTTGTAATAATTATAAACTTCTTATACAAAGTATAATTTCTTTAAAAGCACGAGCACCGTTGCGGGCGAACGCTTGCGCATCCCATAATTTCGTGAAAGCTGCGGGATCGCTTCGCTACTTCCACGTTATCCTTAGTTACGTGCGTATCCCTACACAAAGCTTCGCGGACACGTGACAACTTGAAATATCGGCGCCACCGGCACATCACGTTATATAAATAATAAAGTGTGGGGTGTAAATATGAAGATGGTTTCTAGTTCGTGTTTTCTTCGTCAAATAATGTAGTACGACAAGCATACAATGTACATAATGGAATTTCTTTTGTGGATATTTAGGATGATACTGTCAATTTTAGTGTTTCGTACAGGTAGTTATTAAAGTTATTTAACTGTTAGTACTTTTAACTTTCTCATAATTTCCTTAAATCTATTTTGTACTTTTTAAACGTACTCCTAGACCTAATACACAAATACACTTTGGTTTTAATAGAAATTAAAATTAACAAGTTCTTTAAATCAATATTTATCTGTAATATAACTTATTTTTATTGATGTTACATTTTGTATCTCTTTTGTGTTTACCGAAGAAATTAAATACGATAGCTGATATCCGACTAATGCATTTTATCTGTGGAGATGATTTATTTTTTTAGTGAAAACTCTATAATAATACTTTTTATCTACAAACGAGAGTATAGATATTGATGCGGAAATGTTTAAACATTTTTATTCAATAAAAATTTTAGGCAATAAATATCGTTTTCCAAGTTCTTGTGTAAATACTGTTTCAGTTCGATTTCGAATAACGCTGTAGTTCAATTTTATTCCCTTTTCCGGCAATATTCATAAAACATTAGAAGGAAATGAAACCTATTAGCAAAAATAACATTTTATTGAAAGCACATTAGCTTTGTTATGTAAATTACTTAAGGGAACAACGATTTTTTCTATCGTGAATCAACAAAACATAAAGGAAAAGTTATTAGGATAGAAAGCCTTTAAAGTAAAACGTCTACGAAATTTGCTACAAAACTGGAATGTTTTACACGAATGCGACGCCCACTACGTGATTTTAAGATATGTTAACCGATAAAGTTTCCAGGCATCCGTTTTTGAACTATGAAGAGTTTTTCTAACTCCCAATAGATAGTTTAATTTTAGATTTAGTGAAATTGAAATGTTAAGCCAGAATGAAAAATAAATAATTCTGATCTGTTTACCTAAAAAATCGGTAAGTAGGTTTTAATATTAATTATATTTACTACATACACTTAAATGCTATTAGGTATCTTGCTGATAAAAGTGTTGAGAAGAAAACTAAAAATTCATCTGTTATACACGTAATTTTGTTGATCTGTTATAATAATTACTGGCAACTGGCATATAAATAATTACATGAGATTGCTAATATCAATTTTTGTAAACTTACATTGTCATACAGTTTTTATCATCACAGTACTGGGTATGTTCAAGGCTAATTCATAATTTTTATTGTTAAGGTGAGTGCTTCTAACAAGATGATTTCCAAGTGGCAATTTATTAATAAATGTTTATTTGATCCATTATCTTGTCTATTGTTAAATAAAATTTAAATTTAAAACGATAGCAAAACATAACCAGATACAATTTCTAAAATACTACAAAATTCTAAATACATTTACGAGCTTCCTGTCAATTGTATGCACCCTGTAAGGTTTTGGAATGTTAATGTCTAACGGTATACTCCAGATAAAATTTAAATGAAATTAATTGGAATAAACGGTATAAATAAAATTGGGTAAATTACACAATATTTTAAAAAGTTGTAGGAACTTCTAAGACTAACTCTTCTTGGCTTACAGGCAAACGTGATATGCATGCGGGCGAGCGTTGGAATTACTGTTTATAAGACTTTGTAACAATGCGTGTTGAAATTAATTGCAAAACAAATCTCTTGAAGCAATTTACAGTTTTCTTGGAAATTTTTTGTGGATTTCTTTTTATTTTATTTACAGTCAGATTAGCTACTGTAGATGGAGTTGCTAATTCACATGTATGTAATTCAATTTTTTTCTTTATTTATGCATATTGCAAAATAAAAATATTCTCTTTCAATTCCAGTCGATATATTTGCAAGGTTATTATTATCAATTTTAGTTTACTATAGTTATAAATGTTTACACAGATTCGTAACCCAGAGAGGGATTTATTACCTATCGAGGTTTTGATGCCACCTTGTGTCGTTCAAGACTTACATAATTTTCCATCATATAATAATTAATGGAGTTATTAAAGAAACTGTTTTTCATCTAATACAAAAACCCTTTATTTGTTCTGAAATTTATTTATGTTTGATAATAGTTCATCTTCAATCTTAAAGAATCAGAAAACCATTGAGATGTATGTCTTGATTAAAAAAAATCTCAATAACCTCAAAGGTGCGCTATGGATCACCTTGTATAATACCACCTACGCTCAAGATGTGCCCATCTAAAACAATATATCAACATGATACAGCGTCTTTCCTCCGACAAAAAACTTCGTCGTTTGTTGTCGTAGCAACGACCAACAAAATACATTTTTACTCCTCAGAAAATATTAACTTTGCGTGCAAAAGCTAACTTTTCCTATTGGTCATAGAAAAACTTGTTTTATAAACTATAAAAAAAAATGCGGACATTGTGGTTTTAGTCTAGAGGCGTTTACAATATCTCGCACTAAAATATGGCTTTATCAAAGTGTCTGACAATATAAATTTATTTTTATCTTTACTTTCTGTGAATTAATTAATGAAGAATTTATAATGAGCGTTATTATTCTTTATCTGTTTTCAGTCCGTTACATTCACAAGCAACATTCTTTTTAAATGTGTAGCTGGTACAATCCTCTTTTTATTATTGTTTACAAAAACTGAGAATTTTGTTCTTCATCTTCTTCTTAGTGTTAGATTGATATGAACTAAAAGCATTTCTTGACAATTGACATACGAAGTAGTACGTAGACGTTGCAATTTCATATACTCACGCACAAGTACAAAAAGCAGTTTCTGTTGGTCGCTCCAGATTCATTCTAGACAGCCCGCAGCAAAGGAACTTGGCGCCATTATGTGATTAATCTCTGTATTTTACTATCAGTAGTTTGGTTACTATTTCTTTACTATCTCGTCTTTTTACTTTCTTATTTATATCTTTCTTCCATCTTGGTGATAAACAAATTCCAATCAACAGATAAGAATAATTATCTAAAACAATGGCAATTCAATAAAAATTAATGCTCTAGTAACGTTGTAAACTGAAACTAACAAATTATTGCAGAAAATGCTTTGATTATTATTGTCAGTAGGTCAAGATTTATCTTAAACTCCATATCTACAGATTTACTCAAAACCCACCCGTGGGTGACTATTTGTTTTGTGTCCTCAGGGATATCATCAAGTCACGTAAAAACTCTTTAAGTTATATCTATCTTCTCTATTTTATTCAACAAAATATTGTGATCTGGATAAATCAAGAATTATTCCACCAGTGAAATCTTAAAAAGCTGTGGGCATTAAAAGGTTTTAAAATAAAATAAAAATGTTCTTAAAATTTATAGTCATCTATGGTACGTTATGTGTATTGCCTGTTGTGAATCCAAATTTGAAATGACGCATTACTATTTATTTCTTATCTCTGGATTAGAATAATTACAAAAAGTCAGTAAGTATCGTCTTGCGAAAATTATATAAACTCTCCTCTCTTGGTAAACTATCCTTAAGCAGCCAAAGTATATCGAAGAGATTTCATCGAATAATTTTGTTCTGCCTGTCCTTTCTCTAAATTCGAAAACATTTCAACTTTTTTTTTGTAAATCATTAAGAATTTAGTATCGAAGAAGGGAGACTAAAAAAATAAATAAAATAGAAACAGAGATTGTTTGTAAGAAATCTCCGAAGACAAGTTATGAAGGCAGCTACTTCATTTTGATTTTCTATCAAAATTTCTTATTTCAGAAATCTAAAAGGTCAAATCAAAATTCGATTTCTCTCAATATAAAAATAGTAATAAACGTGCTGTCCACCAGCAATTTATTTTTTTGCTAAGATCCTGGAAATAGGAAATTAGCTTGTTTCATAAGACTGTTTGTGTTTTAAAACGATTTCATTTTTTTAAGTTTTTTTATCAATAAAGTCGTGAGACTTCTAAATTGTTTAACGTCTTGGATATTACCCATTACTTTTATATTTGATATAGTCTTCCACAGTTCTTGATGACTGTGTAATATCATTACAACAGTTTAGAATTTAACACGTTTAATAATTTTATATACGTGATATTCAAAAGCACTTTCGTTGAAGAACGATTAGTGGATCTTTGGTATTTCGTGGATTGTGAGTTATCGTATATAAATAGATGGAAATACCGTAAGAAATGAATTTTTTAATGAAAACACCCCAGTAAAGAAATTGATTGACTTAAACGGAAATTAGATTTTTATAATTTTGCATTTAAAACCTTTTACCTTCCTGACAAATAATAAAATGTAAATACTAATGAAAAATTCAATTAGCAAGTTCTGAATAATAATAATTGTATGACATCTAACTGCAGATACAATTAAATAAAGTGAATCAACAAAAGGATTAATACATTCCAGAGTATTTTTAGTAGTTATCTTTTATTTAGTCAGAATATATACAGTTCATGTATATTTTATATTTCATCTTTGTATATAAAACTGAAAATTAGACAGCCTTTGAAAACCATCCTAAAGCAATTTCGTAAGAAAAACTGGTTGCAGATCATACTAAACTTGTTTTTCGTATAGAATATAGGATTCACGTACTACTCGTAGACGCTATTTGTTTACTGTTTGAGAAAATAAAAATTGCTAACATCATATCTCGCTGTAAAATCACAATATGAATTTCAAGTTAGAATTTGCTTTGAAGTTCGTACCTTTCTAACAGCGAAATAACATTCTAGATGTATACAGTATTTTGAATTATATTTTAAACTGAAAATAACTTAAATTTTAGACAGTTCATAGTACTAATTTATTCTTACTTATGTTAGCCTGTCTCTGTTTACCATACAAATATACGCAGTACTTAATCTGAGTGTTTAAGCAAATTATACTATGTTCATTTCGTTGGTGTTTTGATATATATTTACCAACCTTTTAGTAATAGGTAACACAAATCATACGCTAAGCGCCCCTTTATCTGCATGCTAATTAATTGCTCGTATTCGTTTGGGGTATAAAATAAGCCTCATTTACGTAAAGTCGATTAATCAGACAAACAGACACTATTTACCCAACTAAGTATAAAAATCTGAAATACAGTTAGGAATAAAAATTTCCCCGTTGGTAGTTAATATTTTGCTTTTATAATTTACGGATCTCTTCGTCTGTCATTTAAAACTTACGGTTCGTTTTTTTATATCAAGTTGTTAAAACAATTCAAAACCAGTAATTCTTTAAACTAGCAAATCATCAGATAACACGTTAAACTCATACCATATCAAAAAGCAATTTAGAACATTTACAAAAAGAAACATCTGGTTTGTTGGCATCGAGTGGTTAACAGTTTATTGCATAGACGTGTCCTATCTAAATATTCTGAATAGAAAAATCTCAAATGAAAATACCGACCGACTGACCGAGTCTAAAATAATATTAATCAAATGAACAAGCAAAACACATTTTGTTTCAAGAGGATTATTCTAGAATTCTTCTTCTCTCATCGACTTAATGATTTTAATTTTCCTCATTGTAGTCAGGATTTTTAAATGCAAGTTTTTCAGTTATAATAACGGTTGGTAATGTAAAGGGTTTTCCAATAAGAGGTGTTATTTTGATATTTAAAGAAAAGTGCCATTTTTTAATATAAATGATCGGATGTTTATTTCATTATAAAGAGGAAGGTATGCCGTTAATAGTGGAAAATAACATCAGGCAAATGACCACCACGACCACGCTTACAGGACAATATCCTTTTCATGAAATTTTCCATAACCAAATCGCAAAGTGGCTGCCCTATGTCCTCGATAGCCTCACGAATTCCATCTTTGAGGTCTTGAATCGACGCTGGGCTGTTGGCGTAGACCTTCTCTTTCACGTGGCCCCAAAGAAAGAAGTCGCAAGGTGTTAAATCACAAGATCTCCGTGACCAATTGTGATCACCTCTTCGAGAGATAACACGGTCCGGAAACTTTTTCCGTAAAAGATCAATGGTTTCGTTGCTTGTGTGGCACGTAGCGCCGTCTTGTTGAAAGTAAACGTTGTCCAGATCAATACCATCCAATTCCGGCCATAAAAAATCGTTAATCATCTCTCGATAGCGCAATCCAGTCACCGTAACTGTTGCTCCAGCCTCATTTTCGAAAAAGTAAGGTCCAATGACTCCGCCGGACCATAAACCGCACCAAACAGTCACACGTTGAGGATAGAGAGACTTTTCAACAATAACTCTTGGATTTTCTGAGCCCCAGATCCGACAATTTTGCTTGTTGACGAAGCCACCGAGGTGGAAATGGGCCTCATCACTCAAGATGATTTTTCGATGGAATTCTGGATCATTTTCATGCATTTCAACGACCCAATCAGCAAAGACACGACGTTGTTGATGATCGGCCGGCTTGAGTTCTTGTGTTAACTGGACTTTATAAGCCTTAAGACCCAAATCTTTATGCAAAATACGGTGTAATGACGTTTGTGGAATGGCTAATTCCAAAGAACGACGAGGAATGGACAAACCTGGGTTTTCTTTAACACGTTCGGCTACAACAGCAATATTCTCGGCTGTTCTTGAGCGACGTGCACGGGTTTTATTCTTCACATCACTAACTTGTCCCAAGAGCTCGACTTTTTTCACCAATTTCTGTATTGCGGTCCGACAAGGTGCTTCACGGTGACCCAAAAATGTTCGAGTTTTACGAACCGTCTCTGCCAAATTTTCACCATTTTTATAGTGAATTTTAATAATTTCAATGCGTTGTTGAAGCGTGTATCGTTCCATATTTATTAATGGCGTAGTTTCTACTTGTCAAATGTCAAACAATGATAGCTTCAAAAGTGACATCTACCGAAATAGCGGGCTATTCAAAATAACACCTCTTATTGGAAAACCCTTTAGATAAAAACTAATTTAGGGCAGTTTTAAAAATAAATAAAAGTAAGTAACAAGCAATAGAGTAGAAAAGCAACATGAAATCTCAATTCTTAAAATTCTAAAACTTACAAAGCCACATACAAGAGTAATGGTTATGACTGATTAATTTGCATTTGTGTTAGTAACCTAAAGGTCATGATTTAAAGTCTCCACTCAGCAATTAATAATAACGACAACATGAGTAATCAAGCAAACACATTGATGTTAATTTCCACCATTTCGTAGGTGCTCGAAACAGTTTATCATTTGGAAAATTTCGATAATATTAACATGCATTAATGAAAACAAAACGAATTGAAATTTTCTGATGCAAAATTATAACAAAGTTTATTATTTATTTAGACATACTAAATCTGATAAAGTAGATGTTTTTGTGTGTACCAACTTCTTAGACACGTTAATTAATAAAGATAAACTAAAACTTTTTAGGAAAGGTTTACCTATAACCCTTAAATGCCAAATATATTGTATAATTTACGACGCCCTTCAATTTTGTTGTGCCATTCCTATACATACATACATGGTAATGGTAGTTTTAGTAGCTCCCTAGTTTCGAACGTGTGTCACTGAATGGTATTCAATTTTTTATTATTTCGATTAGTTTCAGCTACAGTGAGGTACACTCGTAAATTTTAAGAGAGTCTGGCAATAACGTACACTTTTTCTTCACCCCCATATTTTTTATAAACTTTCTTAAAGCTTTTATTTTTTTTAATACAATTTGAATTCTAAATCTCTAATTATTGTTAAGTAATAGAAATTATATAACGGGAGTTGAGAAAATTACGAAGACCGGTGGTTTTTATCACACTCTTGATAGTAATGAGAAAGTGTTTCTGATTATTGTCATATTAGTAGTGGAAAGGGGTATGAACCATTTTTGAGTTAGAGAATCTTCTTAAAAATTTGAATTTGTTCGCAAAATGAATGTTTTCAAAGAATAAGAGCCCTGAAAAAGCACGCGGTATGCGTGTTAGAAACATCAAAAAAGTTCAGTAGTTGTTAGAGTTGCTTCGGTAAACTGTGATTATAACAATCACATATTGTTTTTTAAAGTGCAAACTCGCTATTTGAGAGACATCATTTTTAAAAGGAGCTTAAACAGTGCAGTTAAATAATCCATTTCAACTGGAAAATTCTTACATCGTACAAAATACAATTAAAGTACATTATCGATGAGGTTTTATTATAAAATACTTTATAAGAAATAAGCTACGCAGTCCAATTTTAAAGTTTCGTAAAGTTTACGAATGTTTGATAGCAGCATGTGTTGAAATAAGTTAAAGTTTTAATTAAGTAGGTAAATATTAGAGAACTAACAGTACCTTCAAGAATAAAAGATATTTTAAAGGGCTATAGAATTTAAAAGGTGATAGAATAGCGTAGTGTCAAAGTAATTTGAAAGATGGAATACAATAATTTGAAAAAGCTCTTGTTACGAGAAAAAAACGAAAATTTGTGTCCCAGTCATAAAATAGAACTTCTACATGACTAACTTGGTAGGTCGGAGATAGGGATGGCTCGACGTACACAAAGTAGAGAATGAGTTATAATGCTGCTTTGCATCCTTTACATCTCGAAGACGGTTCTCACGATAAGCACCAAAGAGTCTTCGAAAAGTCGCAGCAGGTAGAAACTTCTTTTCAACGAAACTACCCGAAACTAGCCTGCGGGGAAGTTTCTCTAGGACTTAAACCAACAGATTGACGGTAAACTAGCTAATAGAAAATCTGACGGAAATAAAAGGAAGGCAATCTCACCACTATAAGTCACACAATTATTATATTGTTGGGTGGCAACAGTGTTGAATGTGAAATGAGCTGGTGCGCGAGTGTTTTTTGTAGAGTTGAATTAAAACGGGTTATTGAAAGACGTATTAAGTTAGCTTTTGATTGTTTTAATGTTTTTGTTTATGTTCTTTTTTGTGTTCAGTCAAATTAATATTTACTTTATTAATACATTTATTTGTTCTTTTTTATTTAAATCAATAAAACACTTTTCTTCAATCAACAAATCCTACAATATTCTCACAAAATCTGACTGATTACTAAGATATTATTTATTACAAGATAACACAAGATATACGTATCCCAAAGGGATGTAATAAATTTGACTGGTTTTGGTAAACTAAAAGCATTTCTTAAAACAATATAAAGTTATGGGAATTAAATACTCTGGAACATTTACCATTTAAATATTATTCTCAGAAAAATATCGGAATATATAAATATAATATAATAAATAAATAAAATAAAATATAAATATACAAAAGCAATTATTTCGCCTGTTGTACACGATTTAACACACATCACAGTTTATGATTCCGGCACACTTAAAAATATGAGGATAAAATATATTCTAGAAACATATTCCTCTTTAAAATTTTCATTTTAATGAGAATACGATATTTAACAGAATGATTTCTTATGCATCCATTCACTGACGGTGAACTAAAATACAGGATTTTTTTAACAAAATCCTAAAGCGATAATGATACAAAGCGGAATTTATTAATAAAGTAAGACCCAAAACACTAATTATTTATGGGAAAATACTATTTTATTAGGAAAGAACCTAATTTTGAAAACTAACACAACACCATATAATAATGCTTGTAATAATAATGGCGCTGCAATGTAGGCGAATTTGTTTCCCATGAATAGAAGATATAACTAAGAATAAACAAATATTGTTTTATTCGCCGTCAAGTCAGATTTTCCAGACTTGTTTAAGTTTTTATTGTTTCTTTGTTTGCTTTTTCAATTTTGGTCATTCACTACTTACGAGGGCGGTTCAGTAAGTACCCGTGTTTGACGACAGAAGGCGTTCCTGAGGGAAGTTGGTGTTATCATCGTGTGCTGCCATCAATCAAACGACGGTATAACAAATTGCACACTGATTGATAGGTTAGCTTGAATTTGACAGCCATTTGAGTAAGACGTGTTTCGTGATTTTAGCTAAGATGGAAAAAGAGCAGTATCGTTCGGTAATTCGCTTTCTGTTTTTGGATGGGAAAAATGCGAGGAAATAAAAGCAAAGTTGGATGCTGTTTATGGGGACACTTCGCCATCTATTACCACAGTTAGATATCGGTTCAACGAATTTAAACGTGGGCGAACATCCGTTTTTGATGAGGAACGACCAGGACGCCCGGTAGACGTGGTTACCGAGGAAATCATTCAAAAAGTCCACGACATGATTCTCGCTGATCGACGAACGAAAGTGCGTGAAGTAGCAGAGGCCGTAGGTGTGTCGACCGGAACGGCAATTAATATTTTACATGATAAGTTGGCGATGAAAAAATTGTCGGCGCGATGGGTGCCGCGATTGCTAACGGTGGACAACAAGCGGATGCGGCTGTTAACTTCGAAGCAGTGTTTGGAGCAATTTAAGCGAAATCCGAAGGAGTTTTTGCGTCGAGTTGTCACCGTTGATGAAACCTAGATTCATCATTATACACCAGAAACTAAGCAACAATCAAAACAATGGATTTCTCCCGGTGAATCTGCTCCAAAGAAGGCGAAGATGGTTCCATCGGCCGGAAAGGTCATGGCGACGATTTTTTGGGATGCGAACGGCGTCATCCTCATGGATTTTTTAGAAAAAGGAAGAACGATCACTGGACAATACTACAGTGAGTTATTAGACAGCTTCGACAAAAAATTGAAGGAGGCACGGCCGCATTTGGCGAAAAAGAAGGAGCTGTTTCACCACGATAACGCACCAGCACATTCATCCGGAGTTGTCGCCACCGAACTGCATGAATTGCGTTACGAATTGCTGCCGCACCCTCCATATTCACCCGATCTGGCTCCCTGAGACTTTTTCTTGTTTCCTAACATGAAGAAATGGCTCGCGGGAAAAAATTTAGCTGAAACGAGGAAGTCATCGCCGAGATAGAGGCGTATTTTAGAGAGTTCGACAAATCCTATTTTCTGGAGGGGTTAAAAAAAATGGCGGGAACGTTGGGAGAAGTGTATATTTCTAAAAGGAGACTATGTTGAAAAATAAAAAAATAAATTTTGAAAAAAATTGTGTCTTCATTTCTAACACGGGTACTTATTGAACCACCCTCGTAGGTCATATAGCCCTATGAATTTGATCTCAAAACTGAAAAGTTTCCAGATTCTAGACTTAAGCTAAGTCCAGTATAGCTTTGCTCTGTTTATGCCGTTTACACTATATAAAGTTTTTATTATTCCCAACAAAATTCAGGTTAGTTTACTTTAGTTTAATTATTTAGAAATTATGGAAGACAAGATAAATATATCAAAGGTTATTATGACCACCTACCAATGAATTAGGGAACCCCCATTCTTCAGAAATGTAGCGTACCTTCAGCATTTTCTACCTTATGAGCAAAACTGTCTGAGGTCTATGACAGTGAAATCTAGTCCACTCGCGCAGTTCTGTTGGCCAGCCCAGTTTAAAAAGTCCAATAGGTCAAAAACTCGAATCGCTTGAAAGAATAAAAAAAATAGTTTTTAAAAAGTCCCATCAGCTTGACAAACCTGCAAATCTGAGCTGTAAAATTTGATATAAAAACCTGAAATATAGTTTGTTACTTAAACTTTAAACAATCAGAAACTCTAAATCTGGCAGAAATTGTTTTGATAAATTCTCTTCTTGACTAATAATGTAAAAAGATATAGTATCTGATACTATAAGCTCCTCTGTTCACATTTGTATTTTTTTCTTACATACTCCTCAACTTCTAACATTTTCTGCTATTTATCACATGAAGTACACAAGGGTTATCTAAATTCTCCTGATTTGTAAAAGGTGAGGTGCTAGAGAAGAAGCAAACCAAAAACTTACAAAATTTATTGACACAAAAGAAAAGATTAGCAAAAAACAATTATGCAGTTGTATTGTAGGCGATTCGTTAAACACAGAACCTGAAAGAATGTCAATCTGTAACCTTTCGCTATGTAAACTCTGTATGCAAACCTACATAAATACATATAAACACTTCAGTATTTACTTTGTACTCCCATTGTCTGTTATCGTTTCAAAAGCTATAAAAATAATTCAACTGACTCTTCTGTAGGTTTACGCATTACTTTCCGGCTCTAAATCCTAAATATTAATTTTCAAGAATACTTTACTTGCAATGCACATAAGACTATTAACCACCCCAGTTGTCGCATTTCCTAATGTCGCCTTTCTTTGGTATTGTTATTATAATATCTTCTTTCTCTTTCAATGGATTTTTTCTGTTCTCTATATTACGTTCACGAGATTAAAACTCACTGCGTTGCAGTAATTTGGAATTCTTTTTAACTGAGCAAAAAACAATTATTTTGGGCAATTTTTGTTGTAATGAAATATCGACATTTTGTTGATTTAAATTGATAATTAATTTCGATATCTAAAATTGCAATGAAATATTCAAGTGTTTCAGCCTGAAAGAAATGCAACGTGTTAGCTGGCAGGATTGTTTTAAGCGTCTTTATTAAACACAAAAATTCTTCCAGAAATTACTAAATAGATAAACTATTCATAATTTAATTATAACAAAAAAACTTAACTTTTGTTCCTTAGATCAAATATCCACAGAAAAGCTTCGAAGGCTACACATACAAATCTTTTGAATTGTTTAATCTCATCAACATGCTTCCAAGTGTATGTCCAATCTATTAGAATCACCCTGTACATTACACTAACCCACAGAAACGCTGAGAAATAATTAGTAATTTCCTAGAAAACAAAACTTTTAGATGATCAAAGCTTCCAGATCCTCAAGAAGATTCTAATAATGTTAAATGATAAAATAATATTTTCCAAATAAGAGGCGACGTTAAGCTACTTCTGCGAAGTACTGTAATGCATTTGGAAGCAACTTTGTAATTTCTTCCTAAATCTTGAAAATATTGTTTGATACAGAGGAAAACATCACAAGCATTATTGGGGCATCCTAGTAATATTTTCAGATGTTTTCGATTTATCCAAGTTTATCCTTCAGAAGGATGATTTACCCTGTAAAATTTTTTTAAGTAGAAAACGAGTTAGAAACGTTATTTAACAGTAATTTCATAATTTTTAGATTTTGTCTTTATGTTTACTTCGTGAAATCCCATAACATTAATATTTAAATAATTGAAAGCTTGGCTTCATTGTAGATGCAGATTAATAATTCCAAATTACTACCCCATAAAATTATTTTGATGTATAGCAATAGACATGAGGGGCGCTATTAGAACATGGCGGTGTACAAGCTAGAGTAATTATATTACTTATTTTTGTTTCAGATGTGCAGTGCCTCAAAAATGTCGTGCTTACTTTAGAACCACCCGTAGTAGAGAAATCTCATAATTGTACGCTCCGATGTACTTATGATTTAGAAGGTTCTCCGCTTTATACCGTTAAATGGTATAGAGGTATAAAGGAGTTTTATCGATACACACCCTACGAAACGCCTTCTACAAAGGTCTTTCCCACTACAGGAATAAATGTGGATGTAAGTGGATTTTATTAGAATAAATAATACTAATTGGTAATCTACTTCATTTGTAAGTTGTTAATGGAATGAAACTTTAACAAATGTCTTTTTCTATTTTATATACATATATGTATATATTATTGTGTTTCGTTTGAAGGAAGACCAGTCGAACAGTACTCAAGTTGTACTTCAAGACGTAGAATTCAATTTGTCTGGAAACTTTACATGTGAAGTAACCATAGATACTGCTTTCTCCACAGCACACGATATTAAAGTTTTACAAGTTGTTCGTAAGTAAACTTTCTTTTGATAAACTGATTTTTGTACTTATTTAAACTACTACTAACGTTACGCTTCCGTGTTCAAAACAAAAAAATGAATTCAGCGTGTTTTCTTTTTATTAGAATTGCCAGACGAACCACCAAAAATAAGCGTTGGTACGGAACCTTTAGATTCCGGGGATTTACTTAGCGCTAAGTGCATGTCTTCTAGTTCAAAACCACCCGCCACCCTGAAATTTCTGTTAAACAATAGAACGGTAATCGCTGGAGCGTTTTACATTGAGCGCCGCTATTTACAATATCTTGTTGTTTTAGGTAGCTAGAACAGACCCTCTTTTCGTTAGGCAAAAATCGCAAGAGCTTTCCTGGAGTGATTTGTCATTAAATATTACTTTGACAGACGAACATTTTAATGCAGGACGGCTTATTTTACGTTGTGAAGCACAAATAGGAAATGTTTATCATAAACATGCAGAATTAAAATTAAGTACAGCTAGAGATCCAATACCCGAAAGAGGTTAGTATACAAAAATAGTCGGTTTTCGAAGTCATACTGGCGGCCTTTGTATATGTATTTAGCCTACCATTTTTCTTTTTTTAAAGAAAAACTGATTCTGTGATCTCAAATTGTTGCATAAAATATGATCAGTACTTTGATTAAAACTTTTCAAAGTAAATAATCAAGCTAACACGGAATACCTACATACATATGCAAAAGAAGTTAAGTATTCAACCACCTCAGATCTGCGTAGCTTAGAATTTTCTAAATCTAAACCCTTATTAACTTTTTGTTTGTTTACAGTTAGTGCCGTTAATTCAGCATTCCTCGTTTCAAGTACAACGGCTTTGCACGTTATTGCAATTAACTTTCTTACACTCTTAATTAACTAGGTCAGTGTTCATAAAATAATTTAGAAGTTCTAATTATCAGTACATACTTAATATGTTATCTGTAAACATAATAATTATGTATATAAGTTACTTTTCCCTTATATTTCGGTTTATTTTATAGAATTACAATTTTGTAATATACATTTTACATAGAAATTTATAATAGGATTTTATATAATAATTAATACAACGCTGAAGTGAAGAATAAACCGAAATTAATTCAAAAGTCTGAAACTGTTTGGTTAGCACGTTCTTTTCAAAGCGCGCAATGAGAATTTAATTTATTACCATAAATGTAAATTCTAATAAATTTGGTGAATTTCAAAATCTAAAATTAAATTAATAAAATGTTAAATTTTATTAAGATTATAGGAGAAGTCGAGTTGGTTTTTACCACGAATTAATGTTCCTATTTACATTCGAAAAACAACTTTCAAATTCCCATGCTTTTAACATATCAAGATTTTTAGTAGATTCTTTTCCCAGAAAATTCTAATTCGAAGTTGGATGTGATTGATATCTCTATTTCTATGCTGTAGTTATGAGATACACCAAATTTATAAGAATTGAGTAGCACAATTTATTGATTGTATGTAGCAATCAGTAATACATGTTACAAGGTGTTAACTGTGATAATACTAATAAAGTGGTTTTAAGTTGCTATTGTTTTTTTACTTATTTCTATAAAACGTAGACTTGCAATTGAAGTTTTAGATCATTTTGTCACAGCCGAATCAAAGACTTCTTGTTTTCTACTGAAAAGCGGTCTCATATTTAAAGGTAAGAGCATTTACTTCTATGATTATTTTATTTTTCAACATATACGATAAGCCGATTATATGGCGTCTTTGGTATTTATTCATACAACAAGGTAATAAGAAAAAGTGTTCAATAATTAATTTCAACTATAAAATATCTACAAACACCAACTCTGCATATTCTTTGAGAAATAAATAGAAATAGTTTTGGTTCATCCCCATGAAAACTCACTACATTGCCATCTCTCTAAAATTGACGTTTCAATTACATACGAGGGTGGTCTGAAAAGTTTCCGACCTCAACGTGAAGATGGCAGCACTCGTAAATAAAAGCTACTGAATTTCGTTGTTCATCTGTTGACAGTTACTCACCAAAGTTTCAGCCATTTTGGACGCGCAGTTTTTATGTAACAGTCGTTTGAGTGAGTTGATGTAATTTTTTTTGTGAAAATGGACAAAATCGAGTATCGAGCTGTCATTAAATATTTGTTTTTGAAAGGCAATACGCCTTCGCAAATAAAAGATGAGTTGGATTCTGTGTATGGGGACTCTGCACCATCATTTACCACAGTGAAATTTTGGGCTGCTGTAAGAGCTTGGGAGACGATGAACGTTCGGGACGTCCAAAAACTGCAACTACCGACGAAAACATCGCCAAAGTTCACCAAATGGTGCTAGACGACCGCCAAATTAAAGTGAGAGAGATAGCAGAGGTTATGAACATGTCAAAAGAACGTGTTTGTCACATATTAAATCAACATTTAGGCATGAGAAAGCTGTCCGCGCGTTGGGTGCCGCGTTTGCTCACGTTAGACCAAAAACGTGTTCGAATGAATATTTCCGACGCTTTTCTGGCGCAGTTTAGGTGAAATAAATCCGAGTTTTAGCGCCGATTAATTACTGTAGATAAAACTTGGATACACCATTATGCGCCCGAAACAAAAATACAGTTCAAACAGTGGACTGCAAAGGGGGAACCGGCTCCAAAAAAAGCAAAAACTGTTTTTTCGGCTGGGAAAGTGATGGCGACTGTTTTTTGGGATAGTCATGGAGTTACTTTAATCGATTATCTTCAAAAAGGAAAAACCATTACAGGAGCATACTATACATCATTACTTGACAAGCTGAAGGCAGAACTTGCGAAAAAACGGCCACATTTGCAGAAAAAGGTAATCCTGTTTCACCAAAACAACGCACCGTCTCACACCTCAGCGGTTGCCATGGCGAAAATCCACGAATTACGGTTTGAACTGCTTGACCATCCGCCTTAATCACCAGATCTAGCCCCAAGCGACTTCTTTTTGTTCCCTCATCTAAAAATTGCGCTCGGAGGACAAAGATTTTCGTCAAATGAAGCCTTCGTGAACAATTATTTTGCAGAGAAAAGTGCCGAGTACTATTTGGACGGGTTACAGAGATGGGAGCATCGCTGGGAGAAGTGTGTAGAGTTACAAGAAGACTATGTTGAAAAATAAAAAAATAATTTCAGAAAAAATGTCTTGTATCTTTGTTAGGTCGGAAACTTTTCAGACCACCCTCGTAAGTATTGGTAGTATAATAAAAACATGTAAAACTGTAAACGTTTAGCTATCTACGTAACTGTAATAGAAAGAAAGAGCGATCAACAATCACAAAAATTGTAATGCCTTAACCCGTATCCCTTTTATTTGCTGTAAAATGAGTCGTAAAGAGAAAACTATTTCAAAATCCACGATCTTTAGAAATTAAGACATTGTGTAACGTGTTTTAAGGTCTAAGGAAGCTGCACGTCAAGATTTGTTTTGAGATTGTCATGACATCAGGCCAATTGGACCAAGCTTTTCACTTTTAACTTTGTACTTTGCAATATTTTTGATAGAGTGAAGAAGCAAGTGATGATGGAGCAAACTTACGTCTGCACATATTTTCTGGTAAAGAAAACTGGATTATTTTCAAGCCACGCATATCAGCACAGTATAATGCTAAAGATTCAGTAATTTCAGTGCCTGTTGGAGGACAGACGTATGTTTGTTCCATCACTATTATGGCTTGTAGTTAGCTGCTTCTCCACTCTATTATCAATTATTTCGCTGGCTTTATTTTCTTGTGAGATACGGTGAAACAGATCAAAACACCCCTATCTTTGTTACATTCATTTTTGTATGAACCTAACATGGGTCCTTATCCTCACTAACTCCGGTTATCTTCACCGGTTGTTATTTACTAACTTTAATCTATTTCACCGTTCTTATAAAAACTCTTACGAAAATATATACTTTTAGACCACCTTATATATCATGAAATGAAATTTCTAATAAATTTGCCAAATATTCCTTTGGGGTCTTCTGACGGAAATTTTGGATGGTCATTGGTTGAAGATTGTGCATTTGCTGACAGAATCTCACTTCGAATTGAGACGGGGGGTCAGTTTTAAGAACTCGCCTTGTGGGAGACTGACGTGTTCATTGCACGGTTCTGATCGTTTATTTTATCTTCCTATTGTGTGGGGAGGTGTTTAGTTTTTTTGCGGGTGTGTGTGTGCTCTCCCTGGTGGACCTGTTTATTAACTTTGGACCTTTTCACTTTCGTGGATTTTATTAAGAAGCTTCAAACACACTGAAGGTATGTGAATTTGTCTCATTTTTTTCTCTATTTTCACTGTTTGCGTGTCCCCCACGGCTTCTTTGGAGGGAGCCCGCAGTGCCTTCTGTTTTTTTTAACTTCTTTGGAGGGAGCCGGCAGTGCTCTCTGTTTTTTTGGAAACTTCTTTGGAAGAAGCCTGCAGAGCCCTCTGTTTTTTTCTTTTGAAATTCGACATCCCTTGGACTGAACCGGTAGCTGGCTGGAGGTCTAAGCGCTCTTGGGAGGTTTCTCGGAACGTGGACCGCCTGAACAAACCTTGTCCACCTCTATTTTCTCTTCAGGACTATTTTAATCATCAGATTTGAGTCACCTAAAGTTTATCGAATTATTTGTAAACAATTTTTTTATTTGTCTTGTTAAACTGTTTCAATTTAATTTAGGTATTTAATCTTTTTGCTAATTTTTATTAGGCGCTCTGAAAAGTTTTGAGTTAATTTTAAAGTTTTGAAACTTCATTTCATGAAAAGATTATGCGATAAGAATTAATCTTCATATTTCTTTAACCGCTTTTGTTAATAAATAAAAATTTGTTGTTTTACTACTTTCATCAATGATAGGTCACAAGTATAAAAACAGTTTTGTGTGTTTTGAATTCAATTCCAGGTTATGAAGATACAATTATTTTCCAGTCTGATATAGCGCTATCTCAGCGGAATCTTCATGTCACGTAAGTTTATTATAATTTTTTTGTTCTGATATTGTGTTCCAGTCGCACATAGTTTATTGCAATTTCAACTAACTTGCTTACTGTTTTGAGAAGTTAAAATGTCTTTGATTGCTCATACAATTTAATTATATTAAATAGTATTTCAAATTTTATTAGGCTACAATTTTTTCATGAAGTTACAGTATCATTTTTTAAATTTTTCTTAATAGTATTAATTTATCTTAATAATTGGTGCCCATTCATTTGCTAGTGTTTTATTTAGACTTAGATTTGCTATCTTGTAGTATTTATTTCAGGATCTTAATTATAGATTATAAACTAAATAATTTTATGATATATTTTGATTATTTTCTTGGTGACATAATATATGATATATATATATATATATATATATATATATATATGCACATTTTTTTTGATTTGACATCAATAGAACTGCATAAAATTTATTGTGTTGTCTAGTTACTTGACCTGCCCCTTCTCATTCGCCCACGATCCAAAGCCCCGACTGTAGTTAGTTGGGCAGACCATAAGAAGGTCTTAAATATAAGTAGCTGTAACGCGAGGTTACGTTACATCTTTTATCAAAAATTGTAAAATGACATGTGAAAAGCTGCAAAGGAGCTTGGTGTAATAGGCCCCAAGAGTTGTATACTTTTGATTTTAATATTAAATTATTTAAAAGTGGCAAAGAGATGCTTTATGATTTCTTCTAAAGCAAAGTCTCTTGGCTCAGCACGATACTAGTGATTAAAGGTATATTTGTCTAATTTGGAAAACCAGTATACCTATTACTGCAAAACTTAGCTACAAAAAGCTTTGTTTGTACATATTTAGTATTAATTCAGAATTAATTGTATACAGTCATTCACAAAGAAGGAAACATTCAACAACTTTTTTATCTTGCGATTGATAAAACAACGCTTAAATAGTTTGTGGTCTATGAGCATGTGTGCTATTTAGTGACACTTTCAGATTTTTTTCTGCATTCCGGTTAACCCAGAAATAAACACAACTATGGTTTTTTAAATGACACCTTGTACTTTTTGTAGTATTTTTTGATCCTCTACGTTTTTCGGATTCTGTACATATAAAATTTTATAGGTGTTACATGAGAATGTTTTGCTCTAAATCCCACAAAAGTTTGCTAGCATTTAAGACAGCTGTCGTCTACATGTAACTATCGTAAAACAACAGACAGCTTTTTAAAAAGCAAATATCTTCCAAATTTGACGAAATTTATTAAGTCAATGTTAGAGTGTGTAATAACAATTAATAATAATAAAATCAGGTATGTATAACTGAAAACCTCGAGATATTGATCTTAAATACCCCCAAAGAAAAAATCAAGTGGGGTAAGATCAGGAGATCTAGCCGGCCATTTCACTGGACCACGTCTTCCTATCCGTGTATTAGAACAGACTTTATTTAGGTATTCTCTAAAACAAAGTGAATAATGTGGTAGTCAGTATCCTGTTGATACCAGACATTAAAGCATTAAAATTTCAAGTTTAATTATTTAACTATTAAATCCTTCATATCTCTGAAACTACTAATTTTAAATACCACATGTTTGGTATAGCTGAACTCAGAGAAAAGCCTACGTTTTATTTCTTGCTAAAAAATAGGGAGGTTCCATTAAAAAAATGTCGATGACGTCATAGGTCCCAGAGTAGTAAACTAAAAAATTAAAATTAACAAATCCGGAGGAAAAATAAAGTTGACCTGTCCGAGCTTTTGTCCAAGCAGTAATAGTAAAACAAATATGAATTTTATTCCTTACTTTATTTACAGCCTGTACAATGAATTTTGTTAGAGACGAAACATATAGGCTTAGAGTCTGCTATTGTCAGTTACCATAGCTAAGGTAACTAATTTATGTTTTATTGAAACAGGACGCTTGTAAAATAAAACATATTTTGCATGTTTATTGGTTTATTTCAATCACATTAACTTTTGCAAGAAATAGAGCTTAAAAAAAGAAAAATTAGAAATGGTGAGATGATAAGATAATAACCTTAGCTTGAAACAAGTTTTAGATTTATTTCTTATTACTTTCCCTGGTCGACCTAAATCCAGTGGATTAACAATTTTGCGGACGATTAACAACCTGAAAAATAAGGGCTGTATTCAACCGACACATAGTACACGAGTGAGGGCGAAAGAAAAATGTAATCAGATTACTAATTTAGTAGATAATAACAAATGCCTGACCTTTAGAGAACTTAGCCAAATTACAACAATAAGTAGAAGCAGTGTCCACAGGCTGAAAAAAAAAAGAAAAATATAGGTCGTATCATTTTCAAAGTCATTAATAACTAATTGTAAACGATTTCAAAAGCAAAATTACTTTCTGCAAGCTCTTGATGGAAAAGATTATTGCCAATCCAGATATCTTACAAAATATTTTTTTTACAGACGAAGCCACTTTCTGTTACCGGCCAACTAAACTCACAAACTTGCAGGTATTGGTGTAGAAACAATTTGCATTATTTTGTATAACATCAGTCAAACACAGCGATCACTTAAAATTAACGTTTGGGAGGGTATCGTATATACCAATATTACAGGACCTTTTTTTTATTAATGGAAATATTTGCGCTGAAAATTATTTATTACTTCAAGATAATGTGATGCTTGGTTTAAGTAAATTACATTTGGACATTCACGAAAATATATGGTTCCAGCATGATGGTGCTCCCGCCCATAATGCCAGAATCGTAAAGAACTATGTAAATGAATATCTTCCACGTTGTTGGATTGTGTGAGCGGGTGAAATATCCTGCCCTGCAAAGTCATCGGACCTAACGCCGATGGATTTATTTTATTGTGAATATATGAAAATCAAGGCTTTTGACCAGCTAAAACACCGAATACAAGCTGTATCAATAGCTATGAAATACGTTTCTATTTTTTTAAATTTAGTTTAGTGCAGAAAAATACTTTGAAATCTTTTGCAAATAGAAGTAAATGTTTTGAGAAAATTGTTTGTTTTTAAATAGGACGTATTTTTTGTTTTTTTTTTATTTAGTAAGCAAAACTAGCAAAATTATTTACATTTAAAAGCGGCAATCTATTTTAAGTGGGACAACTTCATACATACATTCTAAAGGTTGCTAAGCTTTTTTCCGACAATTCGAATTTAGTTGCTATAAATATTTCAAACCAGGGTTGCCAGATGTAGCAAATTGTCTACTTTCTGACGCCTTTTTTTTTAGTTTTAGCGACTGATTATTGCTTTAATATTTTGGCGATATTTAAGGCACCTTTTTTTAGTGAAATGGCTACTTTCTTTTTGTAAAGTAATTTTTTTATTGAAAATTCCAGAATGTAATTTCATAACAATTATTATAGAACTTTTTAATATGACAATTTACCTATAACAACTGAAGTCATAAATTTTAGAAATTGAAATTGATATTTGATAACACAATGAACTACCGCCCCTTCAACATGTCGATGATGAGTGGTGTTGAATAGCTGATGCTGAGTGTAGCTGTGAGGATTGACTTGACACTCTTCCTTTTGCTTGTCAGTTGTTGTAAAATACTAATACCAATAGGTATAGTTCATGTTCCTGTTCTATATCGTAGTGCCTAATGTTGATACAGACAAATGACATTTCTGGTAGAGTAAATTAAATGATGTCTTTTCATTAAAACTATAATGCAACTAAATAATAATAGCAAGCTAAAACTAAAAATAAAATGTATGTTTTTAGGTTTTATGTATGGTATAGTGAAGTCGCATTAAGTAACATTTTTCTTGTAACCTAGAATTTCCATCATAACAAATACCGATTTTATTAATTTTTCTAGTCTTTATTTGTAATATAAAGATATATTGCCGCAATCAGGAAGAGCTTATCTACAAGATTCCACCACAAAAAACATACTATTGCCATTTAAAAAAATCATTGATGACGTCATATTCAAAACTTGAGCAACGCTATCTATACAATTTCTATATGAAAATGTGCGCAAGAAAAAAAGAAATTCGACGTGACAAATAATGAATTTATTCCGGACTTTTCTTGGGCAGTGTATATATTGTTAAAGCCTTTTTAGTTTCGTACTGTTTTTATAATATGTACGTACATAAAAAATATTAAAAAATTGTGTATTTTCGTATTTTCCCGCCTTAGAAATAATATAATGTATGTACAGTGCATTTTTTTATTATAGAGTTCAGAGTAGGCCATGACTTGGAATTTCTATAAGAGTGTATATGACTTTGAGTGACCTTGATGCTGTTCTCACTAAAAGGTTACTATAAACATATGTTTGAATTTTGATGTTATTTGTCAGTGTCATTATTTAGTTATATTTTGATGTTGTAGTTCTATTCTAATTTTTCTGATTATATTGAGTAACAATAGAAGGGTGGCAGTATTTACTTTGTGTTCTGCTAAAGTAAAATTGCAGAATAATGTGTTTCTGATTAATTTAGATACATTAGTGTCTTTAATTTTACAAGGTTAGCAGATCATCACATTGCATATTTTTTCTGCATTGTAAAAATGAACTCAAACCATAGCCTAGTCTGAATTCTATAATAAAAAAATTCACCGTAGTGACGACTTCTGGCGACTTTTGAAGTAAATGTTGGTTACAGCACTCGAAAGTCATCTGGCAACCCTGTTTCAAACGTCTTAAATAATATTCAGAATATACAATATAGATGAGTTGGGTAAAATCGCAGAATCGGCGGTCATGTCTAATCCAAGATTCACCTTTTTCAATTTAATTTCCATAGCAATACATAGTAAAACAATTTAAAATATTTAGAATAGCCGGAACTGGTGAATCAATAGATTGGTTCACCACAAAAGTGATCCACCAATTAAAACTTATGCTTTATTATTAAAACGAGTGCCACCGTAAATGCAACATAAATGTTCTAGCTCCAAAGCCACTTCTGAGGTAAATATTTTTGGGACACTCGTTACAAATTCTAGTTTGTTTTCAGTCATCCTCAACTGATTTTGATGTAGCATTATTTGTTTTTTAAGTTATTAATAAAATTAATCAAAGACGATTAAACAAAAAAATGTTTCTATTCAATTTTGATTTTTTAAAGTGTCACATTGACTCTATAACAACCACCATAAAAAACTGTGTATTTGCTAGTGAGTTAGCATAGTAGTAGTTTATGTAACAACGCAGAATAGGATTCTAGCGGACGAATCTAGTTGTTTACGTACGGACGAGGCATCAAACGATTTCGTATTATCCGATGAGTCCCCTAAAGCTTAATTTCTTAAGTTCTTCAAATTGGTATTAATTAAGAAATTATTTTTAATCAAGAAATTACTCTAAAACAAAATTTTGTAGTAAGGCATTACTATGTATGTGACCATTTAGCTATATGGAAATTAGTCTGTTTATAAACAAAACAGATTCGATAGTAAACAAACATAATCCACTAAAGTGTTGCTGTGAGGTTTTCAAGGCGCAGATAATTCGTTAAAACAACATTTTGGGGATTGCTTACAGTCTCCAAAGTGATGGTTTTGCAATGCATATACTAAAAGGTTTTTTATATCACTGTCAGAATTTTAGACTGCTCTCGTTAATAGAAAATACACTAAAACTGTCCGCCCATGAGAGGTATCCACCTAAAAGAGGTAACATCAAAAGGAAGCAAAAGAATATAAATTATTTATTTAAGAGTTACCAAAATTTTGTGAAAATTATTTAGTAACCGTTTTGATTAAAGCTTCGGCGTAATTTTGCATTAACAAAGAAGTGTCATCTTACTTTTCTCAAGAACGTGGAATATAAGATTATTTTATAAAAAGCATTTTTCTACGAGTAAAAATACATACTAATATCAAAATGCTTACCTTCGGTTTCTATAAATTTTCCCTTTTGTTGCGAATTGCCGATTTTTGCGTACGATTTTATTATTTTTTGTTTGTTTTTTAAAGATGTTTGCAGCTTGTGCCTTGCCTATTTTAAACTTTAGCGCCATATTACGCACGCTTGAAGAAATTTTTTGGTTCTATGTTTTTGCCTAAAGCTTTTTATTTTACTCCAAGTCATGTTGAACGCACAAGATAACAACTTCAACTGAAACTAGAATTTTATAGATGTTCAACTTATTAGGCATTTTGAATTTCTTAAAAGCCTGCCAGTCAGACATTTATATACCACTAAAACTTACGGAAAACAAACATTCAAAAAATTAAGAAAAAGTAACCTTCTTTACTTTCTTTTGGAATCCGATAATACTGTAAAAGGATTGACAGGTAAGTTAAAATTGACAAGCTCTTGTCGGCATCTAAAACGAATAGAAAATTCTACATCGGGCAGCCAGTAACTGTCTACCTTTTACAGAACTATTTAATTTTAATTACAAGTCTAGTGTCTGTGTCCGTCTGTGAGAGCAGTTCGAGTGATAAAGGTGCAGCTCTAAGTAAATTACTTATGATGTAACTTGGGGAATCAAATACTGTTCGCTTAAGAGAACTGTCCTCCTAAGAGACGTGTTCGCGATGAGAGCATTACAAACAGTTGCCACATCAACTAAGTAACCATGACTGCCACAGGCTAGATACTAATCGATTACTTGAATAGTTTATATTTTCTCAAAATTTACAGCATAACAGTCTTTATTAGTACTATATTTTCAAGATTTTATAAAATATTGTATAAACTACATAAATTAACAATGTTTATTCACTCGAGGAAATTAGTCTACGCCGTTAAATCTTCTTCTAGTGGATAAACATTCCCTTTTAATTCACTTGGTGGTTGAATAACTAGATTGGTAAATGTTAATATAAAAGCATTATTTGCCTTACTTAACATAGTGATATTTCAAATGAAAATTTGTTCTAGTAAAACAAATTAACAGCCCTGTGGTTTTTTTGATAGACTTCAATTTAAGATACTGCGAACACTAAATAAACTTTAGGAAAACATGAAAAGAACATTACGGAGACTAATAACTGAAGTGTTTCATATGAGTGCTGATAGCATATAGACTAAGTTTGTCGGCAACATAGATACTGCCAATCTTTTATAAAATCGGTGTATCTTTGCAACATCAAATCCTGAAGTATATACTTAGTATTAACAAAAGATTAGCATGAAGAAAAACAAAAGAAGCAGGTTTTATCTACAGTGATTTCTCAAAGCAATCAAATATATGGGGTTGTCTTTGTGTAGGTGATGTCATTAATCCTTGTTATGGTTAACCAAGTTAACTCAACAGTAAGCAAGCATGTCCTTTCACAAGTAAATCGTTACTAAAGATTTTTTCCAGAGTGAAATTGAAGCGTCCCGCGTATCTTTCGCCGTATGAATTTCAAACATTTCTGCATTTGCCTAAACTATCAAATTTCAAAAAATCTTTGTGCAATATCTTTCAAAATTTGCATATATACCGCCATATAATTTGTGTAAAATATCTCTTTTAAAAGTCTTTATGGTATTTAGAGGTGCTCCGGTGCGGTGGCTGATTAAATTGTATAGCGATTTTGTCCTTTGATTTATTTTTTTGTAACAGTCTAGTTTTACTGGTACACGTGAAAAGTTGCTGAATTGTGATAAAATCAGTGCAAATTCTTACATTTATAAATGAGTCCCAAATTTTAATTTTTACATTTCAATCTGTAAATTTTTAGCCAGTGGCTGAAACTTACTCCTTTTTGTGTTATTTGTTTCTTGTAAGTATGCTATTTTGTTATTTACTCTAAACAAAAGTATATATTTTAAGTTAGAGCTAATTTCATTATATTATAATGTTGTTTGCAGCCAATGCGGCACAAAATATTAAGATCGGACATTTTATAAGTTTTCTTGTTTTTGGGACTCCTAGTGACTTATTATAAGGTAATGAAGCATTATTTGTAAGTTAGATGCAATCTAAAACTGGATGTCAAACCGAAAGTTTCTTCTGTTAAGATATTGCCAAAAATATTGCAAAAAAAGTTGAAGAAATTTGGAGAAAATCCTTCCTACCGGCAGTAATTAAGAAGAGGGTCTTACCAATGCTAATTTCAAACCATGAAAAATTTAGAGATCTGTTAAAACCATTCAAAGGGCGTCAAGGAAATTAAGAATATATTGAAAACATTGAGTAGTTAAAGTTGAATTAGAAAAAACTCTGATATTTCATCATGTCAATGCAACAGTTGGGAAAACTGTAACCGCCAAAAAGAACCACCGAGTCCCCAAATTAGAAACAGCCTTTTTAACTGACCAAAGAACTGTCAGGAAAATCATAATCGGATCCATCGATAAACTGAAGTTATTAAAAGTGCCGAAGCACCAAAAGTGGATATCTGAAGAAAAATTTTCTCGAAACGCAGAGAAAACTGTTGAAATTTACAAAAGTGGTAGTCAACAATCATGTTCGTTTATTGACGTTTCAGATATGGATTATGAAGAACCTGAATCAGTGCAAACAGACCTGCCTTTTATAATTTCAACAAACAATAGAAAAAGAATTAATAACGACATAAAAGAGTTAGAAATTGCACAGACGTTTCTGACAGATCAGCTGCCATCATTGCTTCTGCAGTTTTGAGAGGCGTTGGGATAATAAGCGAAGAAGATCCAAGTTTTATTGTGGACCGTTTTAAAATTCGCCAACGAAGACCCAAATGAGACAATCCCTTCAAAATAACAATGAAAAAGAACAATTGGTAGCGTTGTTCTTTGATGGTGGAAGGCATAATACTCTAAATGCTAATACAGTAGCTGAGACATTCCATAGGCCCATTAAATAGATGATCTTCTTAAAGAACTTGGCGAAAATTAGATTGGGCACGTAACTTGTAAAACAGGGGCTGCTAACAATATAAAACAAAGAATTTTTGCAATATTTAAAAGAGAAAAATAATATTTCAGCATTGTTGGCTGTTGACTGTGATGGGACAGTAGTAAATACTGAATCGAAAGGTGGAGTGATTCGTCTTCTAGAAATGGAGCTGAAAAGAAATTTTCAATTGCTTGTGTGCCAGTTGCACTCTAACGAACTTCCCTTGATACACCTCTCTTATAGTTGGATGGTCAAACTTTAGCACCTCTATGTTTTTCTGGCCCAATAGGCGAACATTTACAAAATTTCGAAAAATTGCTTCTGGCAGACTCCGTCCTATCTTAACAGAATTACTAAACATTACTACCAAAATCATTCTAAGCACCGATCAAAAATATTTATATCAAATAATGACAGCAATATCAACCGGCAATTGTCCATTGGCACTAGTAATAAAGCAATCAGGGCATCTTTCACATTCGAGATGGCTCACTACGGCCCATAGAATTTTACGTTTGTATGTAGCGCCTTCAGAACCAACTGAAAATCTACAAGTTCTCGCGACATTTGTAAGGAAGGTATGTGGACCGATGTAGTTTAAAATCAAAAGCAAGTCATCTTTCTCCCAAGAAACTTACCACTTATAGAAAACCATTAAAAGAAGAAGATATCTTCAAGAAGATTTAAAAAAAAATATATTGACTTAGTAATTCAAAGAAATGTAAACTATGGTCACCTCGAAAATATTTTGTTACGTAAGTTAGCTGACAGCAACAAAACTTTAAGGGAATTGAACTGTGGGCAAATTATAAAAGCTTGTTCCCAAATTAAAACACCAACTATTGGAGAATCTGTAATTCCTGTATTCAATGTTTGCGTTTATAGCGAGTTGATTCAGTGGCAAAATTTGTTCGTGACAGAACCACCGCTCACTTGTACTTTCTCTATGAAGATATTGTCGGAAATAGTAGAAAAAAGATATGACGCCGGACAGTAAAATATTGTGGCTTTCATGTCACACAGCTACGGACAAAAGACACGCAAGCGGTATATGGTCATGAAGCAAAAGATGGTTTTATAAGAGCAAGACTAAAATCAAGAAAATTTGTGCTCTTATTTGAAAAAAAAGAAGACTATAATTTCAATACTAACCACTGAAAATAATAAAATACTTTTTGTTTTAAAAGTATTTTTTGAATTTGAAACTATTTTAATTGAAGGAACACTAATAGGGACGAATGTAAATGTAGGAGGAGTTTTATAGAAAACTGTCGCATCTTAGGTCTCAGACTAAAAAACCCTACATATTTGAAGTGTTGGGAGCACCTCACAAACTAAACATACGACCTTGCAATTATATCTTTAATAATAACTTTAAGTTAAAGAAAATTAATATTCTATTACATTACATCTACAAATACTCAATTATAAGTGAAAAAATCATTTCTTTTTAAATTTGAGGAGCCCGAGGCACCTCAATATATTTATTTAAAATAATTACCCATAACCGTAACGTTTTCACACTATTCCAGTTTAAATTCCAAAAAAAAGACTTTCTGCCCTATTTCGCTCTACCCTAGTACGTAGTTAACATGTGTGTTGCGTAAACTCGTCGCAATATTAAATTAGATTAAATTAATTACCCTCATTTGAAAACAAGAAATTTAAAGAATAAAAATTTTTAATTCAGGACAGCACTAGAAAACCTTTTTTAAAGTTATCATTAGAAAGTCCCGAGTTTTATGCACATGAGCATAAGAACAAAACACTGTCTTCTACTGCTTAATAAATTAACGACAACAACATAAGCGATCCTCTTCTACCTTACAATGTCGAGGTGTCTCTGCAGAAGATTTTCCGTGCGCGACGATCATCACCCATCTTCTCTGCACATCTCCAATCGGTCCCCATTTTTTGTAGCGTTTTGACTAGTTCACTATTCCATCTTCTATTAGGTCGGCATCTTTTCTTTTTCTTATCTACTTTGGCCTTCCAATTAACTTTGGTCTTTCTGTTGTCGCTCATGTGCACCAAGTGCCCGAACTACATTAACTGCCATTTTTCTATGACTGATAGTACCGAGGTCAACCCAAACTGGTTCTGCACTGCACTGTTACTGATGCAGTTCTTTCGCGTTATTCCCTCAGTCGCTCTAAGATATCGCAGTTTACAGGCCTGTATTCTACTTTTATCCCTATCACTTAGGGACCATGTTTCGCTTCCATATGTTAGTACTTGTGTGTATACTTCCTTAAATATCTTGACTTTGGTGACATTACTTATTTCTTTTTTATAAAAGCCTTGCTAAGTGCATAATATAGTTTATTAGCGCTTGTTATACGGTTGTTAATCACCGCTTCCAGAGTTCCTCTTGAACTCAGTATGGAGCCCAGATACTTGAAGTCGTTAGTTTGCTTCACTATATTGCCATTCAGAATAATTCTCAGATTTTTGTCTCCTTTACTTATTCGCATGACTTCTATTTTTTCCGTATTGATGCTCATATTGCTTTTCCATATCAATAGATTCTTTTGTAGATTCTCCGCACTATTTGCAACAACCATTAAGTCATCTGCATACAACATCTCACACACACATACATATACCTGGTGGAGCTCTAAGACACCTAATTTTGCCACTTTCAACTCTTGCCTAAACTTTTTATACATGTCATCTAGTAGTACAATAAAAAGCAGTGGACTTAAAACTTGTCTCTGGTGGATCCCTATTATTGTGACAAATTCATTTGAACTGTTATTATTGCTTCTTATTAGGTTCCAGGTGACAGCATATACACTTTTTATAGCTCTCAGCAGTTACTTATCAACTCTTCTCTCTTGCAGGATATTCCATATTTTCTCTTTGGGTACAATATCAAAGGCTTTATTCAGATCTATGAAGCCTAAGTACAGCTGATTATTGTGAACCAACGCTTCTTCACATAATTGTCTCAGGCTAAATATACGATCTACAGTGTCTTTCTCAGGCTTAAATCCGCATTGGTTATTGTTAGAGACTGGACAAAATGCACAATGCACATTTGTATTTTTTTTTATATATTGCCAATACTTCGTAATTATATATTTTACGTGTTTTTGATGCGATTTGCCAGTTTTTTTCTGCATATTTGCATATAACAACTATTTTATTCATAAAATGCATATTTGACCCTATTTTGCATATTTAGTGTTTTATTTAGCTTTTCTAAAAAATGTCCATAAAGTGCAACAAAAAACCTTTCTGCAGGTATAATCCTATGTTTTGAAATTTCTCTACCCTTGAACTTCTTGGAAGCATTTCCTGCAGGTTTTCTTTTTGTAACTGTCCCTTTTCTACAGGAAATTACCAGCGTTTGAAACAATAAATTTTGTGACGTCGGTACAGGATTAGCTCTTCAGATTTTTAAAAATCTAAAGAGTAGTTTTGCAATTAGTACATTTGTTCAGGTAGCAAACATGCCTAAAGAAGCTTCCTCAAAGAGTGTGATAATTTATATTCAGATACACTGTGTAAATTTAAGTATAGTTCTATTGTATGTTGTGAAACTGAAGGCACATTTCCGGCACACAAACATATTTCATACGATCGCTGCCAAAATTTAATAACAGAAAATATTCGAAGATGTCCAGCGATATTACTTTAAGCATGTGCTTAGAAGCAACAGGAAGTCTTATTCCAAGAAAATCTTCTGATCGGTATGAAAAAGAATACGAAGGGTTCTGCGAGTGGCAAAAGTTGTTTAAGGTTGAAAAAAGTGTCAACAAACACATTATGCTGGCATATTGTTTGGATTTTGTAAGACTTTGTAGATGAATTGTTGGCTTTTAATTAATAAACCATATTTTCTAGTCCAAAAAGGTGAATAGTTCGTCTCAATGGTCCAAATATTCAATGGTAAAATCCATGGTTTTGGTGGATGAAAACCAGGACATATCAAAATTTCCAAAACTTCTAGCATTTTTAAAGAAACAGTCTGTAAGGCATCAACCTAATCAGTCAAATATACTTACCAGGGAGAAGTCAATAAATTTAGTTTGGAAGTACTAATCGTTAAATTTTAATAATAGTTACTTTACCGGCCATGTGTCGTAATGTATCATTTCCCGGCCATTATTCGTTGACATAAAGTAGTATATACCGGACAGAATGTTTTACAGTTTACATTATAGTTACCTCTCGGGGTCTATTTGGCAATATTACCAAATTTATACATATAATATACTAGATAGAATAAATAACGATTGTTGGGTTAATTGCAAATAAAAGAAGTCTACTTGTACACATGTACAAGTAAATTCTTGATCCATAAAGTAACAATAATACAATTATTAACTATAGTTAGTATACTATTACAAATTCGCTTGAAACTAGAGAGAGACATGGTAAAGAAATCACACTGCTGTTATTTAAGTTTTTTATTTTGTTTACATATTCAAATTTGTTATCACCAATTTAAACTACACTGGTATTCAAGTCATTTTTATACTTGTTATTTAATTTGGATTAAATTGCCATGCATTTAATTTTTTGAATATTTAGCTTCAATTAATTTTTTTCAAGTCAGTATTGTAAATTTTCTCAATAACATTATTAAATAAAAAATTAAATTAGAAACTATGTATAAAAATTTCTATGCCAGGCATGACGTTTCTAGAAGAATCTGTTTTAACGTGCTAAAAACGTCAAGAATGTGTTTTTGTTAATTACGGTTATATTTATTACATTTGAGAAAAATAAAACAATACAATACTATACTTTTGATTTCACATGTGAAAAGAAAATGGCCAGTCATTCTATTACAGTAACACTTATTAAATCTAGATTGTAATTTATATCCTTTAACTAACGGCATAGAACATTTCTTTAAAATCTTGTTACCATTTGCGTTACTTTTATTTGTTTTTCACTGCACAAAACATTACGGAAGGTTCAGAATTTTAGAATTAACTTTTATGAAACATCCACATGGAATAACTTAACAACTTGACTGTTAGAAAATGTCATTCAGACCAGTTTACTACGAACCTGCTGTACCAATCAAGTTCAATTTTGAATCGAAGTTCAACTGCGTGAAAACAATTCTTTAACAACTGTTTCTATGGAAATTTAAAAAATATAAAAACTTACAGTTTAATCTTTTACTGGTTTAATGTCAAGTATAATAAACTGAGCATATCGTTGCTAACTCTTTTATATGGATAGTAAATCACGGTTTAAATAAAAAAACTTACAATAGATACACTTTCATAAAAAGTAAAAAAATAAACTTTACGAGACCTTCTCTCATACAGTGATTTTTATAGTTTTGCCTTATTTCTTAAAGAATATCCATGAAAGAGAAAATTAAAAATGTATGAGAGTAATGTACTGTAAATCCAATTGTATATTACCTGAAAAAGAAGTCAGTTTCTCTTTTTGTTTCCGGTTTTGTTTTAGCAAACGCATCAGTGGTCTTTATGTGCTTTAAAACCAGCACCCTGTATGCCCTTACATTTCTGGAATCTGCATATCCAATTTGAGATCTTATTGTTGCGTACGCTTCGAAGCTTTTTAACGCCTACTTTATTTTTTTATTTAAAATTCTGTTTATCAATCTGCTCAGTTGAAACTCGAAGAGAAAGTTATATTGGTGTCCCGTTCCCATGGGATGCTATCACTTTATGGAAATTTACTTTATCAAAAACCTTTTTGTGCAAAAAAATAATGTTAAAAAATAAAATCCCGAAATCATCTAATGGAAGTAAGTATCTGAAAATTCGTTTTATCTAATTGTTTGTAAATTATATTTAAAATGTAGATTTGAAAAAATATAGTCAAAACAGGAAGAAAAGTGAAACAATAAATTTTGTTCACTATATGTATTTTGTCATAAGGGATAATTTAATTGTGCCAATTATACTACACTACAATAATTATAATTAACTTGCTTTTTCAATCAAATTGTTTGCGGTTACATGTGTTTAATGACAAAGTTGCTAACATACGAAATTTGTTATTTGCGGTTATAAAAATATTATGAGCCCTGTGAAAATTCATTTAATACAATTCCACATATAGTATGCATACGTTTTATTATGGTGCAAATACAAAGCAAGATACTAGTTTCATGATAACTTTAAAAATTAATTCTAGGGATCAAGCAAAGTCTAGTAGGTACCAAAGCTTCTATTAACAAAACATAAGTAGGTAATCTGTGTAAGAATTAATAACTCACAGTTATAGAGTTGCCTAACAGTTACAAAGAACTATTTCTTATTTTATATTGATAATAATTGAAACGAATGTATTGCTTTTAAAATCTCTAATTTATTGACAAATAGGAGTGCTTTAATAAAGTACTGCTGTGAGTGTTGTAAACACACCCCATTATGTGGTTAGCATTAATCAATTACTTGTCGTAAAACAGCTAGGTAGGACATTGCAGTTTTCAAAACCTACAAAATAAAGAAAATTTGCTAGTATAACTTATATAAGTTATGACCATTATGATCATTAGAGGAATGAAATCTTTACTGAACTATGGTAGTCTGAAAAACTCAGTAATATGAACATGAAGATTGATTCCACTGTGGAAATATTCTCTAGTAGTGTAAGCACAGTACACTACTGCATACCAATTTATTTATTAATTCCGCTACAAAAATTCGCTAATATCAACATGTTAAACATAATGCTGTAGTTTGAACATGAACATATGCGGTAGTACGAAGGATCTCAGTTTTTTCCGTGTTCACAGTATCAAAATTCTTCTGAATTTCTATCTAACAATTTTCTTATTACAGCGTTACAAACATTGAAGAATTTTTAGTAAATAAAGACATTTCGTAAGTAAAGTTAGTATTTCTATTTATCTACAATTTAGAAGTTAGTGCCAAGCGTTAGATAATTAAATTTATGAAACTTGTCAGAAGGCATCTCTACTTCTAAAGCCATCTGCTAATTATATGAGACATGCCCTGTATATATACTTGCTATTTTAAAAAACTGAAGGGTAAATAAGGTTTGAGTGTAAATTGCTTGTTACCCAAAAGTACTTTTCGATGAGATACAGAACTTTAAAGTTGCAAAAGCAAATTTAAAAATTGCATTAACTCAAAAATGTTTAAGTAGATTCTTGAAAGAATGTTGAAAGGCATTGTACAATTATTTGGTAAAATATCAAGAAGATTTTGAAATGATATTTGTTAAATTGTTAAATTACTTTCTTTGCAATTTAATAATAAAAATTCCTTATTAACAAATTCAAAAATTCTAGTAATACTTTAAAGAAAAATTTTATATTTTGTGCGTTATAATATGGTACGGATCTCTTCATTACTAACCATAATAAATGTGGCATGTGACAAATTATAAAGTTTTGCCACCGATATTCGAACAGGTCGGCTGGAACGCATTAAAACCATAAAAACTAGCTGCCTATGTCTTTTATCACAAAGATACCAAGGAGCAGAATACATTTGTTCTTGTAAGGCCTCACTCTGAAACATTCTGTTTAGCAATAAAATGAAAAAATAAATCAAAGTTGTAGAAAAGGCCCACTTTTGTAATTATAGCTTGACCGGTAGCAGAATATATTAGTAATTCCATTAAAGCGCAAAGCTCATACTGTCCTAATGTGAGTTCCAGTGTAATATCATCGGTGCTCTAAAACAAACAAGGTTATACCAACAAAGTTAAATATAAATTTATGTAAGAATAAATAACTCCTGTAAACGCAATACCTACAGTAACCAGAGCAAAAATAAAAAATATATTGTAGAACATGTTGAGTGAAGTTTTCATAAAGATAAATGGCCAGAAGAATTGTTCCATTCTGATACAAAACGCTAAAAGTTCTTGGTGATGTTTAATGTAACTGATGAACAACTTATTTAATTCTACAGTAAAGCTTTCAGAATTTATAATATCTAAAACTGAATTATTGCTAGTTACGAAGTTACTCTTATTAATTGCTGTCCTCGTAATCCTTTTCTCAGAAGGTTCTCTAAAAGACATTTAAAATTCACTTTAATGATATACTTTGACAAAGTCTTACTTCTTTGGCAAATATTCTTCTAGATTTTCAAATGGGCTTATAAAGCGTAGAATACTTTCTTTAGAAAGACCATGTTGTATAAGTGTGTTATACACGCAATTGTGAAAATCGTTAGCTACAAAAAATTATGGTACTATTTAAGTTTATAATGACCTTATTTGTATACGGTAATAAACTGACAAATATAATACTGTCTGCTATTTATAACATATTTCTTAATTTTAGGCAATTTGTTTTTTTCCTAATTACTTAAATGTTCGAAACGTTAATAATAAGGATTAAATACCTAAAATCTCAAACTGTGCAGCACTTGTTAATACCAAACACATGAAGAAAGAATCCCCTGCTCCTGTCAGAGCACCCATTACCACCTGAGCATGCATTTGAATTAAATAGATTATTTCGTAATAAGGAGTTTCTGTAGATTTGAATGGATACCTTCCTGGTACCGGCAACACCCTGAAACGGTTTTATTATTCTTAATTTCTATGAAACTACAGTTTATGATAGGTAACTACGATACAAGTTTTAGTACAGAAATGTATTCATAACATTGGTGGTGGAAATCTAAAAAGCCATCTTTGACATTTTTTATGAATTGTGTAAGTACTGTTGATAATACCTACAACCTTTAAATAAATCATAATAGCAGCTGATGCAATCACCACCGGAATTAGAGCTTGTATAATTCATTTATTTGAAAATGGTTCAGTGAAACCTATTTCAGACACATTCAGGATGCTTACTGAAACAGAACGCAGATACAACCATTGTATCTCATCTTTTTGCTACAAATTTTATAAACGATTTATGGTCATAAATCACCTCTAAAACTTTTGGATAAAATAAAGGTACTCTTATTCACATAGCCAACATATTGCAACATTGGGCACAACTTCTAGATCAAACATGTGGAAACAGAAGATTTTGATCATACAGACTTGCTTTCACGTTGTATCAATACACATGATGCACTGGACTAAGAATACATAATAATTGCTCTCTTGAATCTGAAGTTAACCAAATTCTAAATGATTCAACTGAATGTGCTCCCTTATGGTTTACGATGATTTAAGCATAAACAAGTAAGTAAATCTCTAATACCAAAACAAGTTTTTTCTTGTATTCAAAACAATTGATCTAAAAAAGAGGATTTTGTCAAAATTTTACAATTTTTTTACTAACAAAGAAAATTGCTTTTTAGCATTCAAGGATGATCAGAGACGGAATCGCCATATCACAAATTCATTAAAAACGAATTATTGGAAATTATTATATAATAAGTGATGTGCTGTATGAAAATGATTCTAAAAGTGTGATTATACTGCCCAAATACCCACACGAAAATCTTAGAATGTTCAACAACGTGAAGATTGTGCTTCAGGAAGTAAATCGCCAGCGCAAAAAGAATCATCTTGGCCACAACCGGTCCATGTCAACAAATTCTAAAATTGATTATTATTTCATTTTTATCATAAACAAGTTAATGTCTTTTAGTTAGACTATTAATATTTAATAAAAAGCTCTGCAGCTGATATATAATGGGTTTCAACAGTTTTGTGGACAGCACCATATTTTCCAGAGTCTAATCATCAAGCTGAACGTTATGTTGACAAACTTAGGACAACACTCAAAAAATAGGAAAAGCGAATGAACTACCATTGTGTATACAGTTGTAAACTATACTGTCTTCTTTTTTTACTAGCGTGCTTGAAGGTAAACCACCAACAGAATTAGCTCTATGTGGAAAGGTTAGATAAACTTTGATTTATTTCTTCCGTGTCTACCCAAATCTCAAAAGAATATGTCCACACTGGGGGCCTTGAGGAATATCAATATCACCAAGAGAAATTATTGGAGAAATGGGCAGCGTAATGTACTGTGCCTTGATAGATAACAAATTTCTTCGCATGCATATTAATCAGCTAAAATTAGATGTCAATAATGACAATAACAACCTTATTCCTCATATTTCGTCTGAGATATTACACAAGATTTTGAAATAAAATAGATTTAAATAATATCTATTGGAAAGAAAAACTGCAATTGACGTATCACAAGGGTTAAGTGAACCAGAAGCGCCGCAATCAACTAGACAACCTTTAAGTTTCTATTGAAAAAAAAAGAAAAGAGTGGAAATGTTAGGTAGTAGACGCTTTATGTTCCAGATTACAACCGTAAACATAAATTAATTAAATAATAAGTACAAATAGATTATCATATTGGGTTATTGATTTAGATAGAGTAAAAAGCATTGTAACAATTTACTCAAAAGTAGGTTAACCGGCAAAGTTATTGGCCAGTCAGGCAAATTATAATTTAAAAATTTTTAGGCCTTTAAAAAATGTAAATTAAAACAAATCAGGATAAGCACAGGATTTATCTTTCATTGCTAATTTAAGGCTAATGTAAAGAAATTTGAATAATTATCTAATAATTTAGAAATAAAATATAAAATAAAAGTATGCAAAAAACATAGTTATTGGCCACTTTTTACAGTAATTATGGTAGATATTTGCAGGACAGTAATTGGCCATAAAGTTTATGACGACGTTATGTAACTATAGTTCCAGTCAAAACACTTTATTCTAGAGCGATTGCTATGTAATTACAGAAATAACAAAAATCCTTACAAATAACTTTTATTTATCCTTATTTTCTAAGTAAAATTGATAGGGTTTTTCAACATCATCGTCGTTATCCTGCAAATCAAAACTCTGCCTGTCATTAATGTTATTTTTTTCTTTTGAGGTGCATTCTATGGATTTGGTTTAAACACTTTGGATATTATCATCCTGCAAATTGCTTTCCAGATCATCTAACTCATCGCATTCCATATAGTCTAAAGCCCCGGAGCTCTACTCCTCTATATAGCATTTGTGACACAAAAAAGGGTCCCCATCAGACGACTCGGGAATGTTTTGTTGATGAGATTTTGGAATGCACTTTGTATGATACGCATTTTTGCAACCGTCGCAAATAATATTGGTTTTTTGGCGCTTACAAATAAAGCGTTTAGCTTGTGCTTTGGTCTTTTTTATTTTATCCTGGTATTTTTCTGATGCTATAGCAAAGGGAAACCTCTCTTTTTTTACTTTACTCTTTAGTGATTCTGGCCACAAAAGATAATCGGACATGTTCGAGGTTCGCTGAATTTGAATAACAGGTATACTCTCTTTGTTGGAAGTGGACTGATCATCATCACAAGCATTATCTCGAATTGGTAAATCTACTACTATGTCAGAAGGATTCTGTACTTGTGTTTCAGATTAGTCACTGTTGAGAGCATGATGTTCAATAGACCGAGCTGGAATATTGTTGTTATTTTCAATTTGAATTAAATTATGCTCCGAATCATTATCGATATTTGTTGAAGATACGGAAGTTGGTTCATCTTCTCTGTGCCCACCGTCGTAATAATGCTTTCATAAGCGATATAATGTAAAGAAATGGTCATCTTAGCACTGATTAACAGCATCATGTATTTTTTTAAATATCTCAATCTTTTCTTCTCGAACTACTTTAACAAAAGTAGAATAACTCATAGTCGCATTAGAATTGCTGTTGTTATTTTGTATGTTGGCTTCTCTTTGTGATCCACCAAGACACTTGCTATAATCCACCGAATTGGAATCAAATGGATACAGGCCACAGGCTTTAAAGCCATTTTCTAATATTTCTTGTTTCACATAATTCATAATCACCTTGTGCAGTATAGGTGAAAAAGTCAATTTTGTAACAGCTTCACCTGGATGATAAAGTATGCCATTCTCTTATTGTCTTTTGCTAGCCTATATTGATAGGTCTAGAAACTTCAACTTCTGCAGGTAGGTCAATGCCTAACTAACAACATAAGATACTTAAGTGATAGGTTAGATGTTACTTATGTCCGTTATTGAACAAGATTACTACCTTGCTGAACTAGGTAAAGATGAAGGACATTAAGTATGTACTCGTATGTACATAGTTATTGGCCACCACGGTCAATAACTGTGCTTCACATATAAATTTAATGAGAGTTATTGGCCACTCAGTTTCTCCATTTCAGAAAAATAAAACATGCAATAAACATCTAGAAACGTAATTCAACGTATCTTTAGATAACCGCGAATCTAAAATTAAGGCAATGATTTTTAATAAAATATATTCTGTAGGCACTTTTATACAGCAACACATCTTAGGAAATTTTCAAGCTAACCACAGATTACATAACTTTACAAGATGCGAAGGTTTATGGTGGCACCTTTGATGTTAGAGGGTTCAGATTAACTGATTTTCAAATAGGTTAGCCATTAAACAGTTGGTATTCTTGAGCGGGAATTGCAATTAAACCATTTTGCAATTAAAAATACTTCTTGATGATTATAAATAACCACTTTTAACTTTTAAAAATCTTTTAATAAGTAATTTTCTAGAACGCACAAACACAGAACAAACATACGCACAGAATGAGGTTAACAGAAATACCACCTATTTAATAGCGACTAGTGTCATACGCTGTAAAATCTCGTCGCGGCGGGAAACGCTTACTTTCGCATCTTGTAAAGGTATGTCATTTGTGACCTAACACTTGTCAAACAACCAAAAGAAATTTACAGATTTAGTGCCACCTCTCGATTAACTGCGTAACTAACAAGATCTAGATAACTTTAACTAAATTATGTCAGCTGAAAACCCAGTAGATTACTTTGTGTGATCTTAAAAGAGAGGTTTAAGTCCAAAATGGCCAATTACTGTATACTGGCCAATAACTGTACAATTTATCCAATTGAGTAAAAGGCATTGTAACAATTTACTTAAAAATAGGTAGTATTAGCTAGGAAAGTTACATCTATTTAACAGACATACTGAAACAGGATAAATCTTGACATCATACGTATTCTCAAATATTACTGTAGTTATTTTGTTAGTCACATATCTGAGTTATAAGTTACTGTACACTTTGAATAACCTAACACCACACTTACAGCTGCAACCGTTAAAAATTCCTATAAAAATGATTATTCCTGATGAAAGGGTATTGCAATAGCTTCAGCATAAATTCTAACAATTGAAAGTAAAAGGTCTTTGTTGACTATTATTCCAGGCATTTTTTGAAAGGCAATCATTTTATGAA
>VTPC01000486.1:218821-243765 GCA_011009095.1 Ignelater luminosus | reverse complement strand
TTTTTCTGTTAATAAAATTATTATTGTTATTTAAAAATATCTTAGACTGGGTAAGGTAGTGAGAGTTGCAAAAACTTTTTGAAGATCTTAGAACTTGATAACTCTATCTTACCAAGTTCAAATTAAGTAATTCTATAGGTTGCATACATATGTCTGCACATAACAGTCCTTCAAAATTTGACCAACTGTAAGCCCTCTTTTTGACATAACAAGAAATTCAGCAGCCTGAAAAACAGTACTGATCCCCTCAACCGGAAACAAGTCAAATAGGTACTGAGAGATTTTCCGGATTTGTCGTTACTTTGTTTGTTATGATTATGTTTGTTGCTGGCATTGGTAAAGTGTGATCTTGGGTGGGTCTTAGCGAGTTTGTTTATTTTATTATCAATTTAATAAATTTATTTTAAAAAATACACATTTTGTGAAATTGGTTTTTATCTCTCGCTGAGCGCCCATACTTTGTAGTACTTAGTTTTCCAGGCGCCGTCTACATTTCGTTTTCTAGAGGAATTTAACAGCAAGAAAATGAGCTTTGTTGTGTTAGGCAACACATATTACAAATCTCAGAGGTAACTTCTCATTACTATTTATTTTCTTAATAAATATACAATAAGATCAAAGTTCTTCATGATATATCAATATTAATTAAAATCCATAAACATAAAAACCTTTTAAGGCAATACTATTCAGGAACTCTAATATTAATGACTTAAATGCCTATTAAATTGTCAATCACTAACCTTTCAATCGTTTGTTCATTACTTTACAAAGCAAACATAAAATGGAAAGATTAGTATTTGATGGAATATAATATTTTGAAAGAATATGTATCACCTAGATGTAGATTAATGAAGGCGGAGAATGTTTTGTTCATTTATTTTCTTCTCTCTTTATTTACAATTAAATAAGTTTTTAAAGTGAACATGATATTTCTTTTCAAAGATAGGAAACAAATACCACACTTTGGTGAAGAAAAACTGTAGCCATGCCAAAGTGACAAGGGATGTTAGGAGTTTATTATTTTTCAATCCAAACAAATAAACCCTTAGGTACTTCCAAATCGGTGTACTACTTATGATGACATAATCTTTTTTGATTTCATTGAAATATAACAATTCCAACAATGTTAAAAAGGGTACCACACCTAAACTGCTTTATAATAATACTGTATCACTTGTACACTATAACTATATAATAGATAAGAAGGGTAAAGATGATTTTGGGCAAATTGTTGGGTTTTATGAAACACGGAATAACAGGGGTTTACGTGACAAAAAGAACGTATTGGTAAGGTGATCGACCGTCCTAGTTAATTTTTCAAATGTTCTGATTTGTCCCAATATTTAATATTAGTTATCTTCATTATATATTTATTTCTATAATTATTATTATACACCGTAAATGTAGTAAAGTTAATTTTCTATCTGTAGTTATAGCACGTGCAAGAATGAAATGAAAATGATCTACTTGCTGAGATAATCTTGAAAAACTACACTTCAATGCAAAATTAAGGAATCAAGACAAAAGCGTTATTTTTTATTATTGGAAATATCGTGGCGATATTACAATGTAACAAATATACAAGATTTATCACCACCATAATAAAACTCTAAATGCCAATGATAAGCCGTTCCCATCTCATTTTATCAGACTGCAATCAAATTAATGATTTTTTCATCGATAATATTCCTAATCTGTAAAAAATTTCTTAAAATTTGTACTTGTAAAGTTGAGATACTGAAAGTTATTGATTAACAACTACATTTTAAAGCTTTGTGTACCGTTTCTCCTTCTTGTAATTACCCATATAATGACTTTTTGTATAAATCATTCAGTATTTCCACAGTGTTGGAAAAGAGGACTAATTAAGCCATTACCAAAAACCGCATTGCCAAATGAGTTCAAGGCCTATAGACATTTTACCAACACTCCAAAATAATTGAGAAGATTATTGATAAATGAAAACAAGATCATGTAGAAAGATTTAGCATTCTACCAACTTTGTAATCGGGATTTACACAAAGGCGCGGCTGTAATACTGCTCTTTTAAACATAACAGATGATATACTTACAGTAATCAATTATGAAAAAACAACTGTTGCTGAACTTTATTTATTCTAAAGTACAAAACAATACTAAGTACTATCGTTGTTATACTACATTAGTCTTCATAAAAGTGCAATTGAATGTTTTCGAAATCACCTATCAACCTGTAGAAGTAAATATACAAAGACCACAATTTCTAAAAATTAAGTCTGGAGTGCCTCAGGGTTCTATTTTGGGTCTATTGTTGTTTTGCATTTGCACACCACGATTCCATACTGTGCTACACTCTTGTAATTTTCGTTTTTACGCTGATGATTTTCAAATTTACAAAACAATGTGTGACATTTGCAAAGACCACACTGGTCTTTCTAGCGTTTTGATTTTAGGGATTAGGATAAAAAGACTGACAAAATGACGCAAATTTCAAGTGGTTAGGATTGGGTACGATAAGTGACATTTTTCGTGTTTTACATGGAACCACCCATGTCTAGCGTTCTGGCGTTTTCACCAAAGTACTTGTATTTCCTCACTTTACGAAAATCTATAAACGCCAGATAATTAGGATTCGTGGAAAAACTAGACTTTTTCATAATTTCCACTACGAGCGCAAGCCCACACCTAGCTCGTTGAAGTTTTTACCAGAGTGCCTGGATAGCTTTCTGCGTCGGTGTGAAACAATGCCAGAAAGTTAGGGTTCACGCCTTCTTTTTCTGTCAGTGGCTCTTATACTATAATTGGTTATCGCCATATATGTATACATATATGGTCGTCGCCATCGCCTCTAGCGGCGCATGCGAAGTGATTGTTTATTTCATTGGTTCATCTGGTTTTATCCTTTCTGTGAAGTCACAAAGTTACAGCGACAAAACAAGTTTGAATCGCAAATAGCGTGCGTTGCGCTTGCTTAAATATATAAAAATAGAAAAGCTCGTCAACCCTAGATTGGATACAAAAATTTAGAAAAACAACAAAATTAATCAACCTCTCAGTGTGGACTCATCAAAAACCTCACAAAGGAGAGAAAACTGTTTAAAAAAATAAATTAAATATAACGCATGTTACGGAAGCAAAAAGTGACCGTTGCAATTGTTGTGTAATGCTTTTGTTTTATCTCAATTAGATGTTATTGTAATTCTGTTTACGGACCTTCTTTAGATTCGCATGATGTAAATCTAATATCAAAGATTCAAAATGCACGCTTACTTAGGTTTAATTTTTGGAATTAGAAAATTACCTATCGTACTGACGTGCATAATCTACGTGAGATCTAGAGGTAAATAAAGTATTCCACATTGATTAACAGCAAATTAGGAGAGCGATCTTTTTCATACTGCATTGCAAAGTATTAGAAACAATGTGATTTCTCTGATAATCTCAAGTGCCTGCAAGTAACTAGGTTTTGGAAAAAGCTTTTAATGCTTTCTGAGCAATAAACTTTTATATTCTATCTCAACATTTGAAATGCTTCCTTTAATAAAAGCAAAAATAAATAAAAAAGAACTTAATTTTCCTGCCTTGTTAGATTTTGACTGTAGTTTTATTTCTGGGATTAAGTGGAAAAACAGTTCTATTAATTTCGGGAGAACTTCGCCTTTTCATATTTATTGTAATTTTGTTATAATCTTATAATCTTACCTATTACATTTTTATTATTATCTTCTTATATATATTTATATTAATTGTAATTACGATTAATGAAATAAATAGCATTTTAATATGGTAATGTGCCTACTACCAGAGTTGAGGTACTCAGTACAAAAATGTACTGGAAATAAAGTAATCAGTAGTATAAGTACTTTAAGTAGTTTACTTTCAGTATTTTTAATATTGCTGTACTGATACTGGAATTTCCAGTATTCTATCTACAAAGTACTGGTACTGGTACTGGTACTTTTATTTTAGAATTTTTAACAACTACTTGTTATTTAAAAAAGTACGGTAAAAATTTAAACTACTCCCAGTATTGTGTCCAAGTACTCCCGGTAGTGAAAAGTACTGTAAAATTATAAATACTCCAAGTAGTTTACTAAAGCACTTCCAGTATTACTTTTTTATATAGAAATAATTCAGGTGCTATTTATTTAGCATTTAGGGTGGAAAAGAGAGACACAATTTTCATAACTATTATCGCATTAACCTGTAAAACCTGGTCGTTACATGATTAGCACAGTATAAGGCAAAACCTTAGTTTGCTATTTTTCACCCTTTTTGCTACTACAATTCTTTTCCTTATTTTGATAATTTTTTTTGTTTGTTTCTTATATCTTCCCAATTATTTTTTAAGTTATTCCATAAAATGTAAAATGTCAGTATGCTTTTTAAGAAAACAAATAATACCCATGAATTCTGAATTTGCTATCTTTGATAGTTTCATATACATACATAATTAAACAGTAAAACAAAAAACAGACATTTCACATTTCAAATTCAGGATTAATCTAAGAAAAAACTTTAAAATTCCAAGGGTACCTTTGACTTGTGTTTTTGTTGCTCTCGCGGTACAACAAACAAGAAAGTTAAAAGTTTCTACCTAAAATGTTTAATTTAATAGCATTTCATTCTTTGTTTTTCTTAAATTAGACTTTACAAACACATTTAAGTAAACCTAGAAATTTTCAATGTCTTCAACAGGTTCATCTATAGTTTACTTCTATGCAGGGCCGGCTGGAAGTTTTGCGGGGCCCACGGCAGCAAGATTTTGCGGGCTTTTAAAATAAAAACAGAAGAAACGCTGTTTTTTTAGACATAGTCTAATTTGTTTATTTTAAATATTTAGAAAAAATTAGAAATTTTATTTGTTCTGAACATATCGATACAAAGAATTAATAATTTTTCTCTCAAGGCGCGGTGCCCTGGGCAGTTGCCCCGCAAACCCGGCTCTTCTATGCCGTCCTTCGTAGAATTTTAATTTAAAACTCCAAATGCTTTGTTGAACTGTAAGTGCAAATGGGTTACAAGAACCAATGCATATAGATTTTATAAGCCCTTTATGGCACAAAATTTATGGAAGATTCGTATAAAGGGGATGATGCACATTGATGGTTAAGATTAAGCTACTGTCAGGCAGGCTATTCAAAAAGATGGAATATTAGGATTACAAGTGAAAAATTTATGGTGCTTTTATAAAACAAGGAATCTTAAACAGTAAAACCTCAATACTGAGTTTTGTTGTTCTTGTTAATACTATTACTTACTTAAAGTGCTTCTAGCTCATTTTTTAATTTCTTAGTGCTCTTTTTTGTTTCTGTTCTTCTTAGATCTTTTATTGGCCTTTTTTGATCTTTTTTGCTTTAAAATTCAATCTCTAATTATACAAGATGTTTAATCTTTAAAATTTTTCTAACAATTAAGTTGATTACAAAGGAATATACCTAAGCTTATTGATTTTGCAAAAGCCAGTCATAGTGGTAATGAATAGCCTGTAAATAATTTTTAATGGGAACTTTGTATAAAATAATCTACTGGAAACCCTTGATTTTCTCCAAGGTGATGAAAATACTTATTATGGGCATCTTCTTCCAAGCATTGTATCTATGCATATAAAACTTGAAAAAATAAAACTGGCGGGAGACATTAAACAATTGTGTAAGCTTCTAGATTACGTCTTTTAAAGATGAGGTGGTATAACGTCTTTAGAGATGCAGACGTTCAAATATCTGCAAAAGATATTCAGTCTTGGGTACTCAATGCCGCTTTGGACTTTAAAGAGGTAGGAGATTATGAGCTGGTTGTCAGTGAAAATGCTGAAGATAGGTTTTTGATTTTAAAGACGACAATGAAATGTTTACGCCGGCAGTGCTGCCGTCAAATGAAACATTCCAAACTCAGTTTGAATTTGAATTGTTGAAGTACTTAAATGATAAAAAAACAAACTTGACAATGTTGAACGATTATGTGGTTATAAAGAAATTATTCATAAAATACAACTGTATTTACCGTCTTCGGCCCCTGTGGAGCGACTATTTTCATTTGTACAAATTATCAATGCACCAAGACGTCACGCACTCAGTGACACCAATTTAAGTCTTTTATATACCTAGTAAGTAATATCCTTGTTAGTTATACATATAAACAAGGGTTATACTTTTGAGTTAGCTACTTTATTTCCAGTACTTCTGAGTACTTAAGATTACTTTTAAGTACTGGCAGTAGTTTCAAGTACTGCAAGTACTTTCTTAAAAGGTAAAGAGTACCAGTATTAAGTAAATATTCCTTGAATAATTTCCAGTATTGCAGTACTGCATCTAAAGGGTATTTACTTAATACTGATACTGCAAAGTTTTGATTTCCAGTACTTTACTGAATATTCCAAGTACTATTGAAAAGTACTGGTACTTAGTACTGCAAGTAAAAAATTCATGGTTTGATACTAGATACTGGTTACTCCCAGTACTTTTACTCATTACTGGTCACAGCTCTGCCTACTACTGTGTGACACAAACTATAACAAAAATGGGAAGATGCTTTGCTATAAATGTTTTCCTATTGTGTTGGCATAGACGATTCTGCATTGACACAGGTCAAATAAAATGATACTTAAAGAAGGTTATACTCTATTATACAAAGGTACCTTACAAGTACTACAACAATTTTTACCAGTGGGAAATCATGACAGAAGATGTAAACGAGGCCGTAATGAAAAAATTGTATCACTATCTGACTGTTAAAATCAGAAGTAAAATATCTATTACCACCAGAACTGTAGTCAGCCACAATATTATCTTGAATTCCATAAAGTTGGAGTAAGTGCAAGATGCACTACCCAGTTTTCACAAAGCTCTTTTTTTGCAGATGATCATCTAGACTGAAGCTAAAAAACAATGAGCAAATGTGCTATTAATGGTAAGTCTGAACTTTGTCTTTATCAAAAGTGATAGATGTAGTAAAGTGTATATAATAATAACATATTGCAAAATATGGTGTAGATCCATCGCATAAGGTGGTTTATTTGGATAATAAATTAAGGTACTTCCTTAAGATGTTATAATTATTTATTATTATCCAAATATTGCAAAATGTTCTGCATTGCTGCTATACAACAAATCAGCAAAGGTATTACATATTAATAACATAAAAATAAATGGGTAAAACAACTAATAATAGTTCTAAAGTCTGTTTTATTAACAAAAACAAATTTAAGATATTCAAGCACCGAATTCTGTACAATATGATTGATGAACCATAAACTATACAAGTCAGTACATCTCACAAAAAATATATCTTTAAAATTTAAAATGTGAAGGTAGGTAACTAAGTAAGCAATCAAGGTAAAATAGAGTCTAAATACTTATTATGCATGTTAAAGTTTTTGTTATGAGTTTTTTCTCAGTAAAAAATAAAAGATTTTAAAATGTCCTAATCGTTTTTATTTAAGACAGTTGCTTACCTACCTTATGATTTACCATTCTCTATACCTACTACTCGTTTTTTATTCTACATACAAAATGCAATTCATACTGTATCTCATGTCTGTTATCACTTATTACTCATTTTTAATAATAATTATTAATGCTAGTTACTCATTATTGAGAAAAGTAATAGTAGTATAACAAAAGTAAAAATATCACTGACATTGACCCGAAGCAATGAAGGTGAAACTAATGTTAGTACTCCAACTATTTAGAAGATGTTAATCGACTCAACCAATATACAGTGTGTCCAAGATAAGGATGCACAGCATGGGAATCTTGGAAACGGTAAAGATACAGCATCCGTTAAATGGGATAAAAGTTGGCAATTTTTAGGACCTTTTTGTTGGCGTTTGCAAAATCTAGATATATTGGATGGTTTCAAAGATATTTAAAAAAAAGTAGATTTCTCGATTTTCGTTATTATTTTTCTTTCCTTTATTTGAAGAGATATCGGAAAACTAAAACCACTTTTCCATTGCCACTTTTTGTTCTCTATTAAAATACGCCAACGAAATTCCTGTACAACGTTTTGGTTTTGAATAACCATCGTCAACGCCAACAAAAAGGTCCTAAAAATTGCCAACTTTTATCCCATTTAACGGATGCTGTATCTCTACCGTTTCCAAGATTCCCATGCTGCGCATCCTTATCTTAGACACACTGTATAGGTTCTTTATTCTTGAATATTGGATATGATATTGCTTTGTTAAGGTTCATAATCAATATCAAAGGCAGACTTATAAAAACTTTGTAAGTTGAACACTTTGTCTAATTGACTGACAAAGCACGAAACTTTTTTAACATTGTAACTCGAAGGATCATTTGAATGTATTTCTCATAGTGCTTTTTGTCATTATGGTCTACTTACTGTTGAGTTGGTTTTTTTACTAACTTTTTGCTATACTGGGTGTTAAAAAAAACGTTTAAATATTTAAGGGGCATATAATACGACCAAAAACAAGTACAAAGGTCTAAATGAACATGAGTCCGCAAATCAACCGTTTTTGAGATAAGAGCGATTTTCGTTTTTGTAAATTTTTGTAGTTTTTAGCGTTTAGCGCTACAGAACACGATTATCACAGAAGATGTTCAATATGTCCTGTTTCCATTTCGACACAGGATCTACAGCTTCTCAAGAAGGAACTCCGCACCCTTTCTAAAAAGCCCAGTTGTGCTCGAATTGTTTGGCAACATTGCTCAATTCGCTGTTGTAACTCAGCAAGATTATTTACAGGTACAAGTAACCCCAAATACAAAAGTCTAAGAAAGTTAGGTCGAGAAACCTAGTAGGCCATGAAATGGGATTCCCTTCGCCCTATCCGTCTCCTATGAAATGTTTGTTCAGATGCTCCCTAACAGCAAGCGTAAAATGCGGCGGTGCCCCATCTTGCATAAACCAAACATCCAACTTCTGATTTAGAGAGACATCTTCCAAAAGTTCGGGCAAAGTGTTTACCAAACAGTTAAGGTATGCAGGATCTATTAAACGTTGTGGCAAAACAACCGGTCCTAATACCTGATCGCCTAAAATACCTAGCCAGATATTCAAACTGAAACGCTGAAATGTGATTATTGTGGTAATTGAAAATCCCATCTTTAGGGAAACCGGATTGGTCAGTGAAAAGGATGTTAGAGGAAAGATTCGAGGTTCGGCAGCTTTCCTTAAAAACCACTGACAGAATATCATTCTTGCTTGGTAGTCAAGTCGAATAAGGGCTTGTACCCCTTGGATATGGTACAGATATAAAAGTTGGTGGTGGCGTTTTTCAAACAAGGGGACTACTTACACCTACTTTAGCCGAAATTGTTCTCACACTCTTTTCAGGGTTTTCATCTACTATTGTCAAAAGTTGTTCTTCAAACTCAGGTGTACACACTGATCTTGGACGTCCGCTATTGTAAGCACATTTTGCAAAGGAACCGCTGTCCCACAACCATTGGTAAACGTTTCCAAACATCACAAGCAAAGGAACTTAATAATTGGGAAAAGCCTCGCTATAAAGATGACGTGCTTTCAAAGCATTCCTGTTGGCACCACCATCCATGAAAACCATATTGACCATTTCAGCATTTGAATAAGACATTGCAAATCGGAAACTGAATCTCCTTGATGTCAAAAAATAAATTCACTACCAGAAAACAGCTTATGAATCAACTGTGAACTGATTAATAAAGTAAATGTCATATGCAAACAAAATGTTTTAAAGTTGTGGTTTCTTTGATTAAATCACATTTATCTGGAAAATGGAGTATGCAGCAACCAAACAAAAACGCTTTTATCTCGAAAACAGCGTATAGTTGGTTGTACTATATGCCCCTTAAATATTTAAACGTTTTTTTAACACTCTGTATATGCTTTTCATTTGAATTTTTGTCATAATTCAGTTTTGTCATTTCTTTCATTGTGTTTAGTTTGTTCTAATTGTCTTTGTTGTGTAATCCTAAAATTATTAGCAACTTTGTTTAACAAGGTATTGCAGTGATTCTTCATATAACAACACATTATTTGCTTTGGATTGTTTAAATTGTTGGTTAAGCTTAAACAGATGAAAGATTTTGGATCTTAATGCATATTTTATCAAATAAAGAAGATACAGCTCCTTAGAAAAAATTCAAAAAAATCAATGTTTGCTTATAGCTATGATTTGATAAAAACTGCATTAGAATGTTCATTTTTCACAGAAGACGAAAAATTAAATAATTTTCTAAAAAACTAGACTAGAAAATAATTATGAATCTGAAAGTAATTTATGTATATCTGACATTATATTTTCATATGTAAATGTAAATTTCATATAATTTAAATATTTATTTACAATTAATATAACCGTTATCACCGTTTCTATTAGGATCTACAGTAATCAAAAACAAATAAAGATTTCAGGTACGTCAATTACTAATTAATAAATTTTAAATAAAATATAACCGCTAAGATTAGAAATAAATCTAACCTTTTATTAATTTTGTACGTCAATGATAATTAGAAAACAAGTTCTCAAGGTAAAGATAATATTGTTTCAGGCACACAGAAATGTCTTTCAACCTAATAAAACTGCAGCTTTACAATAGCTTCCTTAGCAACTTAGAAGGAAGGTAGTAAAAAAATCAATACATTTTAATTACTACAAATTGTATTTCATCACCCACCATTGAAATAAATACACAAGTATTTTCATATAAAAGATTTTAATTCTAACTTTTAAATTTAGGTAATACTTGTCCTTCACAAAATTCATATTCAACATAGCAAGCAATTATCTCTTTTTTCAATATTTATTCTTGTAACAGATTTACGTCAATGTGATAGTAATCTCATTCCTTTAAAAGTTAAAAGAAAGAATAAATTATGTAATTAGTTTTTTTAGAATACAGTAGTTGTTTTGTGAAGAACAATATTATAATTACGGGACGTGCTGTCTGTTTATTCAAACAACACATACAACTTTTATTTTATTCTTTTTGTTAAATCAGAAAATTCATATTTTCACTAATTACAAGTATTAAAATAATTACAAAAAATTTTTCTTATTTATAAATGTCTAACCGGTAAAGTACTACATAATTAAATCTTAAAAAAAATGTTAAGGATCTTTTAGTGGGTACCCAACAATTCTAAAACTTTACAAACCATCTTCACACTCCTAAAATTTACAATGCTTGATAAAAAAATATAAATGATTTACTATATATTTTTTTTATTGATATTGAATCAAGATTAACAGAATGGGTACTAGATAAATTTTTACAAAACTACTACTTTTTGGTTTTTGTTAAATAATGGTGCTACATATTCTCTTCCGAGTTCAGAATTCAAGTCAAAACAATGTTTAATTAATGAGATAATGATGAATAGAATTACTTGTGAAAATTATCATGTATTGCATATTTATTTAGAGAAACATAATACCATTATTTATAACATTTTTCTAAAAACAGAAAGCCTATGCATCTACTATACCAATCACAATGTCTTAATATACATAACTTTTCCTTACATTTGCAATATAAAATCAAAATGTTAGCTTTATGAGAAAAAATGTTTGTAATTAGAAAAATAATATTTTACAACTATGTATATAGATAAAAGAATTATAAAGAAAATAAGTTGAGCTCCCATAAATTAGGCAAGTTAAAAAAAAAGATTTTATTTGTAAAAAAATAATAATATTAAGGTGCATTATCTACTTCTAAACTTCAACTGCATTATTGCGCGTTTTCTAAGAATATTCTAAAACCCTTTTTTCCTTCGTTTGACAAATTTGTCAGAACTTTCTAAAAACACTAATTACTCTACAGTATAGTACTATAAACATTGGTAATGGAAATTTTATTAGTTTGTTTCTCAAGTCTTCACTTTTATAAAGAACAGGAAAGAATATCAAACAAGCCTAAAATTACTTTTGTATCACAAAATGAACCTCTCGAAATATTTGTTGAGTACCCAAGTTGTTAAAACTGGCAAAAACCAAGCTTATTTATGGTATATTATTATGGCAGTTCTATCTGGTTTATTTTTTTTAATTTACAAGCGAAAAACAATAAAATGCAAAATCAGGTAATTAACATTGAGATCGTAAACAATTCTTTTTGTCATACGACACTTACAAATTCGTACCCGTTTCTATGTAAATATATATATATGATATATATATTCTTTCTCTCTACAAAAATGTATAAAAAATGTTCCAGAATTTTCACCAATTAATTAAATTCATAGCCATCAACAACTTCTAGCAAAACAAATATGTGCATATTTCAAAAAGTGTTATTATTATTATTTTAAAATATTATTTTTCTTCGTAATTGCACAAATTTCTTATAAAACAGAAATACAAAGAAATCAGCTATACGAATTTTCACCATTGAATTATTGCCCCTTGAAGAACAAAATGCATTTTGTTTGTGTTCTTTGATAAAAGAAAAATAAATCACTTTTTGTTTTTAAAAGACTGAAATTATAACCACAACACTCAGTGACGGTTTGAACGGGAACGTTCCAATTTCCATACCTTTATTCTTTCTTTTAGATCATTAACTGAAACAATATAAAAATTATTAAAACCATTTCATAATAATTACAACAAAAATAATTTTTAATCTTGTAACTTGTTTTCATTATTTTAAAACTGGTTAAAGTATGAGAAACAAGACAATGAAACAGCAGTTAGTATTGTTGTCGTTGTACTGAAAACAGATTGCATGTTCGATCGAAATAATTAGTTTGCACTTTTTTTGTATCACATGCTTTGGCATTGCCAACAGCAATTGGTGTAGCTTCAAATGACAGGTTGTGCCAAAGAAAAAATTATTATTTACAATGCACTCGTGCAATTTTATTTGAATGTTACTTAAAAAATCGCCAGTCGACCCATATCGCCTCCTTACACATGTGCTATGCCTGCAATAACTCTTGATATAGCTCTCACCATAAGAATAAAATATTCGAGAGCACGTGATATCTCCTCGCAACGCTTTTATCGATCACCCGACCGCACGCCTATGGGAACCAACTCTCCTATTTTTGTCTCTTATCTTGTCTGTTATCCTATAAAATAACTGGAAATTCTTCACTAAAATATAACTTGAACTCTCAACTCGATTTGATGCATTGCAATCAGAATTTTCTTTTTAAACAAAAATCACTCCATGTAAAAACAGAAAAACCAGACATGCATTTTTTTCAAAAATTAATTTTTAATTAAGAAACTTACCAAATTAATTCTAATTAATTCTAATTATTTTTATTTAGTTTATTAATATTATATTTATGGTGAGTAATGAAAGCTCAAGATATCTTCCCGCAACACTTCCATCGACCATGGGCACCAATTTTTCTATTATGTTATATCATCAAATCCGCTTTTCAAGTACAAGTAGTGCTTTTTCGAGAAAAGAGCGTATTACACTTTTTACGCATTCTTACCTTCTCTTTACAATGGCTAAGGTTTCGAGTCGATAGGACGTAGCTTTTTGGCACGAATGACGAAAAACCAAAAATAACGAATTCACAAGAAATTTTAAAATTTCCTCACTCCGAAGGTTATTTCAACCAAATTTAGCAAAGGAATGCATACAAATTTGGTAGAGCTACTTGCCGAATCTCAGCATTAATCACAGAAAAATAACGGCGCTTTCTACCTTAAAGGGTGTCCATCCCAGGGCCGTATTTGCATTATTTTCAGTTTTTTGCGTTTTCGACCTACAAAATGACCTAGTAAAGAAAAAGTCCAATGAACCTTTTTTGTTCCCCATTTTACGGCGCTTTAAAGTGTTACAACAATGTTTCCATAGGAACTTTGATAACTGACTCAAAAAGATCCAAAGGAAGGCAAAGTACATCTTTTTGTTCTAATCGACCTTAAGAATGGGAGACGCTATTGGTATCCAACCAAGCTTGCTGAATGATGCTCTTTAGTCTAGAAAAATCCCAGCTTGATCGGATTATATTTAGCCCAGTTACAAATCTTTTAAGTGGGCATCTCGACGAGCCATGAGAAAAGTGCAGAGTTAATCGAATCGAATCGGGCTTTCTCGAGATAAGCACTCCTAGAACGTAAGTCTCGAATATTATGTTGATCAGACTATCCGGACGGTTTTGGTGGGGGTTGCAAAATTCGCAGATTCCCCGAACGGTTTTTCGGAGGGTTTCCGGATTTCTTGGTTTTTCACCCGACTTTCTTTCCTATCCAGCCATAGTGCTTGCGAAGCTGCGCCAATCAGTGAAAACAAGACTCTTGTAGCCCTTGTAGTTTTTGAGCTAGAAGCCCTCCTTGGCTCAATCTGTCGCGTCCTCTAACGGCCAAATTGTAAGAAACGCGAAATTGGTTCAAGCGGGAACAGATGCAGGTGAAGACACTCAGTCAGTGTACTAAATGCGGCTTCGATATCTTCGCAAAACCCCACTCCAATTCCCTTCCAATGGACACCTATGGGCTCAAATTTGAAACTACCTCGACTTCCATTTTCGTCGTTAGGTGTCACCGTGTTCGCTCCGCGTGCGTAGAGTAGTCGAAAAACATTGTATTGCATTTACTCCAAGGTTACCAGACGTGGAGATTTTTCCTCACATGTGAGGAAATTGTTAAAGATTTAGGAAAAAGTGAGGATGTGGGGAATTATACCTTTTATTGGGAATTTTTCAAATACATCACCTTTTTGTTAATTAAGTTTTCATTTCATTTCATATTTCTATCTTGGAAATGTTTTTGACAAAATTTTTCCACGTAATTTCACTACACAATTTCGGGGAATTCCCCGGAAATTAAAATTTGTTTGAAGTTGTTTTTTTATCTTGTCTTATACATTCTTTTGATATGTCTACATGACTCAATTAATTTCCAATAACTCAACAAGTTTTTAAGTGGGGTATCACACTCTGTAATATGATAGAATTTATACATAAAATAATGTGTACCGTTTTATTTTGCTGTTCACTTTTTTATAAAAGAAAAAAAGTTTTAAACAACAACTCTGTACGGATCATATATAGTAACTCTTTATTAGGGGAAAAAGAATGTTACATGAACAAAACTATGTTATCATATTTGATTTCTACTAGGTTGAGGAAAATTGAGAATTTTTAATGGAAACTGGTGGGGAGATTATATTTTTACGTCTGGCAACACTGATTTATCCTCCAAGTCTGGTCAAAATCGGTCCACCCATTCTCGAGTTATTCCAACTTTTCGTTTTCAAAAAGTGCAAAATTCCCAACTTTGACTCCCCCCTTGCTCTCCTCCTATTGGGTGATTAATGAAAAGCCGCTAGGAACGGACTTGTCTCGGGCCGGCCGACCCCAGTGCTGTCCAATTACCAGTGTCATAAAAATTATGGTGAGTAATAAATTATTCACAAATTGTGCTATGAAGAAAATTTGACACAACATAAATATTCACTTTTACTTTCGAGGTTAAGTACACAATGAATTAACATTTAACCATGCCCTAAATTCAATTGGATAAAAGTTATAATGTCATTTAGGTGCAAACTAAACTTTCGTACTGCATGTGAATTGCAAATGTAATTAGAGTCGAACACATAATATTGTTCTTATACAGGGTGATGTCTAACTTCATGCAATTGTTTTTGAAAAAAGTAAGAATCACAGCAGGTAAAAGGATGTCCTGTTTGTGTATTTTTAAATGACAAATAATTTGAATTTTCGAGTTCTGGGCTGTTTTTCAACAGACTTAGTAGATAATTAATAGAAACTACAAAGGGTATAATCCTTGGAAAGAATTTCGACATAATTACTACTACTACTTCACTAAATCAAACAAGGAAAGATGTAATATACTTATATACATCATCCATTTCTCTTTAACAGGTCAGTGTGAGATGGGGAGAAAAATGTTATTTGTTAACTGAGTCACTGTCTTGATTCTTAAAAACCACAAAAACTTCAAGTTATACTCCGTTCATGATGTTTCTGGGTCGCAACAGACCATGCTTTCATTTTGTTAGGTTGGAAGTGTTTTCTTTTTTTTTTTGAAAATTGTCGTACCTGCGGTTGCATTTGCTGCTGTTGCACGATCAAAAATTTTGCATAAACGTTTAGTACCGATTAGTTTTGTTTTGTTAAAAAGAAATCAAGTTTTCCTTATATTTACAGAGTTAGAAAAAAAAAGACAACAGCGTAAGGTTAAACTGTTATAAAATCATAACCTTAAAGCACATTAAGCGTCAATAAGATTCTACAAGCCAAGTTAATAGATAAACAGCCTGGTTTACTATACTCAAACTGTCATTCTTCCACAGCCGTATTCGACTCAGAAACATCGTGAATATATGTATACACATTAATAAAGAATAGTCGTTATGAATCATGAAAATTCTATTGCAAGCCCTAGCAGTGACTGGTGACCTAAATTCAGGGTGTGCTGCAACTATTTGATTGGTTAGTTTCTGTATAAGCTGAATTTTGACAATTGACTTTATTCACATGTAAAAGGAAGTGCCAGAGTTAATCTTTATACCATTGTCATCCCGAATTACGATTCACGAGGGATATAAATGGCATATTTTTGTAGGTCAAATAATTTATCTGCATTTCAACTATTTCTCAGAGTTTGATGTATAACTAACCTAGAAAAAGTGCTTCAAAATGTAATCACAAAAGTTGAATGCAAATATAAGTGAAATGAAGAAAAAATATAAGCAAGTATATAAGTAATACGATTTCCATATAACTTGATTATTATTTCTCTTAATAGAGGTTATAGTAGTCATACATGCTGTGTGGATAGATGCTATAATAATTCTTCAAAAGATAAGAATATATCTTTTCATATTTCTCTCAAAAATGAAAAAATCCAAAACCTATGGTTTCATCATATTGGAGAATCTGATTGGGATCCCAAAGCACATTGTCTGAGAAAAATATGTGGAATGCGCTTCAAAAACAGTAGAATAAAAACTGCAAGACATACATACCCAATTTATAATTTAAATACAAAGGCAAATAAAAGAAATGATAACTTGTATAAAGCACTCTTATTGTATTTGTATTGTAACGTTCACTTTTTGTTCCCGTTACATGTGTGGTATTTAATCTGTATTGTTGGTGTGTTCTCGTATTTTATTAGTAGTTTTCTCTTGTTGAAGAGGATTTTGTACTTGTTGTGAGTTCACACGTACAGGTTGATTACTTTTTTTTAGTAGCTTTTTAATTTTGAAATTAATACAGGGTCGACAAACTTTTCAATTTTATTTAGTATAGCAGGGTATAATTCTTCAAAACATTTCAATTTATTCTAATTATTGCAGTATTTTGAACTCTCACAGCTGTGGTTTGTATTTCTGTCTAATTTATTTCAATATAGATCTAGTTAGCAATTGATAAGGGTTGGATTTTTATTATTACAATTTAGTAATTGTAATTCAAGATTTCTTCTTTAATTATTACGTTTCAACTTTCCTTACACTTTGTATATGGAATTTGAATAAGTGGTCATGGTCAGGTATAATTGGTAGATGTTAGTTCTTACTTTGTTCATTTTTTAAAAGGTAGCCCATGTGTGGTTGACCTTTTGTTTTTGATTTAGCAAAAATGAATTGAAGTTAGGATTTTTAGACCAGCCCATTTGGTTTCAGTCAACTTCAAATTTGTAATCAACAATTATGTCTTCATTGGTGTGTGGGATCTCATTGACTTTTACCTTATATTGCTGCTTGGTCTTGTTGATGTGTTATCAGAAACTTCGTCTACTGTTGATTATTTAAAAATGTAACTTTTGTGACAAGCCTCAATCAAGCGAGGGTAAGTCGGCTTTTAACCACACCTATGAATTTGGGGTTTTTCTTAATGGAGATTTGGCATAGCAAGAATTGTTGTGGAGGGGTTATCAAGTTCATGACTTCTGCTGCAAGTAGTTCTAATTCGTAAAGGAGTCTTATTCTGTTCTACTCCTGATCAAAACATCTGGCTCAGAAATTGTATACGTTCTGAATGCGAGTTTTGTTACAAATTCATCCTCTCCGAATTACAGCACTGTACTTCAGAGGCAGGACCTTCATGGCAAGTTTGTTTTTTTTTATACTCTTAGTTAACGTTTCATACGTTTCTCTTTCAGTTTTTTGATTGGTTGTATAATTATGAATTTTTTCTGCTGAAGAAATTTTATTTGTATTTTTTGATTAATAAAATTTTATTACATTTCAATTGCATGGATAAATTGAATGTTTTGAGTGATAAGATTTAACTTATTTAAATGGTATTTCTTTTTGGGATTTAGATTAAACATACAGTGGAACTTCCATAAGTCGAACTTCTGTAACTCGAATTTCTCTTCAACTTGAAATTTATTGTGCCCCCTTACACTTCACATACTAATTGCACGTATTTTGACTCCCATAACTCGAAAGAAAATACAGGAACCAAAGCTACAAAAGTCCCCGTAACTTGAATTTGAAGAAAAGTTTATGGTCTTTATCTTTTTCTGTTGCTGCCTATGGTTAAACAAGTAGACGTTTACAACGAAATCGTATCACGAATTATTAGTATGTGATAAACTCGATACAAATTTTTGTTTCTTAGAATATTGCACTAGATAGTATGCATATGTAGCGGCAAATGAAAATTATGCGATGATACATTTATTCTTATTATTTTATATGTATGTATTATGCTTCGTTCAAATGGATTTCCTTATACTCTTCCTAGTCATTTTCGTCAGAAGTTCAGTTCATCTGATTCTTTTGCATGGTCAATATCTAATAAAATGGCACTGAAACATCATCTCAAAAGTCTTAATATTAAACAAAAAATTGAAATTTTAAAAAAAGTCAAAAATGGTATTAAGGAAAAAAGCATCATCAAAGAATACAAAATACCGCCCAGTACATTATTTACTATTATCAAAAATAAAACGTCTATTACATCCTACCGATCAAGAAATTGTAGATAGTGTGGCTTCAAATGTTACTCATAACAAAGACCAACAAAACAGTGATGATAACGACACCGAAGAAGCTGCGCCAACTAGACCTTCACATCGAGAAATTCAAAATGCCTTCAACATACTGAAGAACTTTATTACAATAGAAGAAACGGATGCAATTTATAGTTCATTAGTGAAGATTGAATCATTTTATGAAACTATTTGTATAAAAAAAAATATCCACCAAAACCTAATCACTGATTCATAAAAAATAAAATTTATATGTATGTACTAATTTTATATACAATTACATACGAAACAATATTTTTATACTTTGTATTTAATAAACTATGTACATTTTTATGCATTAACCAACATTTACATATAAAAAAAATTATTTTCTGTAACTCGTATTTTCTATAACTCGAACTAATAATTGCGCCTCTTGGATTTCGAGTTATGGAGGTTCCACTGTATTTTGACTGTTTTGAAAATTTAATATTATTATTTGGAAAACATTTATAATTTTGTTATTAAATTTAATTTTTTTGTTTCTAATAGTTTGTTGACAGAGTATAATTAATTAAGTAGTTACTAGTTGGAAATTTTTTTCATATCTTGTGATTAATTTTTTCGTGTTTTAAAAAAACCACTGGCACCCATTTTAAACTGATTTTCTCTTTCTCTTTCAATATATGTATTAAATATTTTCATGTGTTTTATTGTATGTATAATTTCCTTATCCTCACTCAAGGCCACCAACTGAGTCTAGCTGCTCCAAGACCAAAAGTGTCTTAGTTAAATTAGGTTCATTATATAATTCAGGGCATCATGTGTGATGAAACAGAAAATGAAATCGAGATAGATCGCAAAGAAACTATAGATGAATCCAAATCTAACTGTAAAGAAATAAGTGAAATGGTTTTTCCAACCGCATCCACATTGACAGTATTGAATGATTCACTTCATGAAATAGTCGCGAAGCATAATTATCTAGATGAAAAGCAGAATTATCATTTTTTAGAAAAATCGATGGCTACTGTAGGACTTCTAAGATTATGTACATTAGTTGGAATTACAAAATAAACATCTTCGGAAACAAATTTCAAGATTACAAGAAAATCTGATATTTTTAGAAGGCAAGAGATTATTTAAACATTCTTGATAAACCAATCATGTTTCACTTTTATACAAACTAAAGATTTTGAACATTTATGACTATAATTAAAAAACATGCCATTAAATGTCTTCAAGCTACAGGTCAAAAATATGTAAGCATAGAGAAAGAATATAAATTACCATTCTACAAGCAAATATTTTTAACAATAATTCGATTACAAATAGAATTTTTAGAAGTTGATTTAGCACATCGCTTCTGTATTTTACAATCTACAACTAATAGAAAAACAATGGTTGAAAATACAATTTTAAAAGGTATCTTCATGAAAAGAGTAATTTATTAACCTATTTTACAAATGTTTGAAATCTTGACTTTCAGCTTTCGAGTAGCATTAAATCTTTGGCATTCTAAACAAATTCTTGATTTAAAATCTTCCAAATCTCTCAAAGGTCGCTGGTACACCTTATCACTTAGACACCTGTCTTATAGACGTTATCATTTCTTTTATTTATACTTTTATTTGGATTATAAACTAGATACATATCTCTTGCAGTTTTTATTCCACTTCTGTCGAAGCACAGTTCACATATCTTTCTCAAACATGGTGGTTTATGGTCCCAATCAGATTTGTTCAATATCATAAAATCACAGTTTTTGGGTTTCATTTTCTAGAGAAACGTAACAAGATAATTTCTTATTTTTGGAAGAATAACACAACATGTATAACTACTAGAACTTCTATTAAAAGAAATAATAAATAAATTATATGGAAATCATATTTCATATATATACTTGCTTATATTATTCTTCTTTTGGCTCGTAGTTGTACTAAACTTTTATAATTTCATTTTCAAGCACTTTTTCTAGGTTAATTTAATGCATGTAAATTATTTGACCTACAAAAATACACTATTCCGATTTGGCCATTTAAATCTTCCTCACATCGTAAATTCAGAATGACAACTGCGTAAAGATTAATCTCATTTCTCTCTTCATGCTGAATAAAGTCAATTCCAATCAATCAAGTGGTTGTAGCATACCCTCAAGTCATCAACCACTGCTGGTATAAGTCCTATGACAAGTAATTTATTAAATCTCTAACCTGGTTGTAGCATATCTTCAGTTAATGGCTGGCGATTGAAAGGATCGGTACTACTATTCAATAAATGCCTCATAATAACAGCTCTATCCATCACTTGTCCACTTGGCAGAAGGACGGGATCAGTCATCAAAGTATCCATAAGAGGATCTTTAAATTCGTCGGGAGCATCTGCCATCCAGTCATCAGACTTTTGATTATTAAGCAATATCTGATAAGCTTTTTCTGATAATACTTTGAACTGTTCAATTTCTACTGGCGTTTTTATTAATGACCTTTCTAAACGTACTACAGCATCTTCAAAAAGTTCTTTTCTAAATGAACGCTGGAAAAAGTTTTAAAAGTTTAATCAATTCTTTTAAAAAACGCATGAAAACATGTTACCTCATCGCCTGCAAGGGCAGCAGCAAACTCATCACAATCAAGATGTAAATAAATATCAACAAGTTGACTTAGCAGTCTTCTAGGTTCCCATCCATATTTATCTGGATTGCGAACCTTTAAATTTTTACATTTGGGCCCACACAATTGTTGTAAATTAAAATTGAGCATAGATGCTAACCTATCAACTAATTCAGGTCTTAAAAATGGTTCCTTAATATCTACAGTTAAGTAATGAAACATATCGACAGTTTCTCTAGCTAAAGTTAGATATGAACGGCACTGACGTTCATCAGCACTCAATTGTCTCATACGATTTTGCTGTTGTTCAGATGGCATTTTTGCCCAATTTGCTTCATCTGTAATTAATTCTTGTACTTCGTGAATACGTTTAAGACTTTCTAAGGATTCATCAAGCAAAAATGTAGTATCATTCATTAACATATTTATGAATTTTACAAACTGTTTGCCACTTCTAGATTCTTTTACTAGAGCCTCTCTATGTATGGGTGAATTCCACATACCTAAAAATTAAAAAGACAATTTTTCTCTAATATTTAAATATATTTAAAAAAAAATTTCTCACCTTTGATAATTAAGCTGATATGATATCTAATAGAAAACTTATCATAAAATTCAGAACTGGATCCAGTAGTCTCAACATCTGTATAAAACTGCATCAATGAACTTGGCAGGGCAGTTTGAGAAATCTCATGTGACATAAAACGAGAATACAGTAAATCTGTTCTTGGTTGAATATTTGGATTTATAACAAAAACTACTTCGATTATTTTGGCAACTAAATAAGGATTCTTAATATAATTTGATGAACATATTGTGATTAAAATCCATGTTATTAATGAATCTTCCATGTTGTCCGCTATTACCGTCGGACAATACCTAAAAGAAGTTAATTTTTAAATTCAGTTTATATTTAGAAAACAAAAACCAGCAAACTTACTGTAGAGCAAACAGAAGAAACTCGGCAATATCCTCAACATACCACTCTGGGAGTGCTGCAAAACCAGGTGGTACATCTTTAGGTAATGGTAGTGTTGGTCTTGCACCTCCAGGCGGTATATTACTCATTAAACTAAGTAGAAATTCTGCTACCGATGTGTAAAAAATAAGCGATCGTCTTATGAGATTCTTATCTAATAGGCCAGCGTCAGCGCAAGCTTTTGATCTGCAAGTTTTACATTCAATGTATCATTATAGTAATAAAGAATAATAATATACTTACTTATTTAACTTTTTAATTTGTTGTTTCCACCTTCTAATAAATTGCCTATTTCTATGTGCAAAAGCAGTATCTCTCCATTGCGCTTCGGCTGCAATTGTTTCATCCAATAATTTCTGTATATCGCGCATTGCACGTAATCTTCGTTGATACTTTTGCAATGCAGGTAAAAGTGCTAGATGATGGCAGTGTAATGTTAGGAACCAACATTGTGTTGGGAACTTTGCTTCGCTCCATTTATATGTTTTTGCTACAAAGTAAACAAAGTTTGATCAGAAATTTTTATTGTAAAGGAAAGCTGTAGAATTTTATGGACATTTACACTTGTTTCAGCAATAACATTAGGTGCATTCAATGGACTAGGCTATTTGCTATTTTGTGCTAAGTTCTCAGCAAACTGAGACACAATAATTAAAATTCATTTATTTCTTTAGGTAATACAATATTTATTGTCTTTATCATAAAAATGAGATGTTTTGTGCTACAACTTTAGATCAAGTGGGCATTTTGAATGTTGCTTTTACCAAAAGAATTCAACTGCTATTCCAACATAGTGCAAGTGGGGGATGCTATTTAAGATTTTGAGTTTTAATGGTATTGGAGCAAACACAGTCATCTATAATTGAATTACAGTCAAGTCTTGATAACTTGAGTTTGTTTGTAACTCAAACTTATTGCAAATGATTGGCATACGTACATACATTCATGAAAAATGCCTTGATTGCTTAAAGTTTTGAGTACTTTACGTGTTTCTTTCTTTTCCAGTTTGGGCTATCAAGGTTTGATCATAATTTTGTATTTTAATGTCATAAACATACATACAAAGTAATCCAGAACAAGAACAAACTAGGATTGAGAGCAAGAGAAAAGTTATTCATTCAGGATGACCTTTCCAAACAAGACCGAGAAATACAACAACAGATAAGAATGGTGGCAAAGAAGAAAAGAGAAAACGGAAAGAAAACTAAGGTTGGTTTTAAGAAACTATGGATAGGAACGGAAGAATGGAAATGGGATAAAGAAGAGGGGAAACTAAGGAAGTAAGTAAACCCCCAAACTCAAAAAACCATTATATGTAAATAAAAACAACAAAAAGAGCAATGATTAAAGGAAAAATGAATAATAATAAAAAGATGTTAATGGTGAAAGAAAATGACAAAAAATGAGCAAGCAAAGAAAAAAAGTTGTACATGTGTGAGTGTGGAACGTAAGGAGAATTTATGAGGAGGGTACAGTGAAAAAGCTGACAAAAAAAATAAAAAAAGTACAAAATGGAAATAGTAGCCTTGCAGGAAACGCATCTGATGGGTAACGGAATACAAGAAGTAGGAAATCATATACTATTCAAAAGTGAAAGTCAGACAAGGAACTTCAGAACAGGTTTCATAGTAGACCAGAAATTAAAAGAAAAGATAATAAATTTTGTAGAGTTATCAGACAGAATGTGCGGAATAAGAATAAAAGAGCAAGACAAAAATTTGTTTATTTTAAATATACACACACCGTGTGACAGAAGTCAAAGAAGATGAAATAAAAAATAAATTCTGCGAAGAGATAAGATAGAGTATTAGACAAGATATACACCATTCACGATGTTTATGGGTCATAATAGGCCATGCTTTTAGTTTGTTAAGTTGGAAGTGTTTTCTTTTTTTTTTTGAAAATTGCCATACTTGCAGCTGTATTTGGCACCATTTTCCTTATATTTGCAGAATTATAAAAACAAGACAACAGCGTGAGATCAAACTGTCATAAAATCATAACCTTAAAGTACATTAAGTGTCAATAAGATCCTACAAGCCGAGTTAATAGATAAATAGCCTGGTTTACAATACTCAAACTATCATTCTACCACAGCCATATATGACCCATAAACATCGTGAATGCTGTATACCAAATATAGATATTAAAATTATTATTGGAGACGCTAATGCAAAAGTGCGAAGTGAAGAAATAAACAAAGAGATAACAGGAGATTATAGCAAACATGAGGAATCAAATAACAACGGATTGAGACTGATAGAATTAGTATTGAGAGGAACATGAAAATAATGAGCACCCACATCCAACGCAAAGATATCCACAAAGGAACCTGGATAGTCCCAGGAAGAAACACAGCAAACCAGATCAACCATGTACTGATGTGAGAAAAACACTCTAATCTAATAACAAAAAATAAGATCATACCGAGGGGCAGATAGCAATTCAGATCATTTTCTGGTTGGAGTGAAATTAAAACAAAGGAAAGGGAAAAGAAGAAGACAAAAAA
>VTPC01000486.1:173704-218421 GCA_011009095.1 Ignelater luminosus | reverse complement strand
AGAGGAAGAAAAGTTGGAAACATGGAGGCAATATTTTAAAGAAATGTTAAATGAAGCAACAAGTGAGAGTCAGAAAGAAAGGCAAGAGGAAACACATGGCAATAGAACCCCAAATAATGAGGAAATAAATATACCAATGAGAGAAGAGATAGAAGAGGTAATAAATCTAATGAAAAATAATAAAAGTACAAGAAAATTTAAACTATGGAGGAAACAAACTAAAAGAGATACATAAATTAGTGTGCCAAATCCGGGAAACAAGAAATGCTAAATACTTGGAAAGAGTCTCTAATTTTCCCAATATTCAAAAAAAAGAGACAAAGGAAACTGCAAAAATTACCAGAAATCGCACTATTAGATGTCATATATAAAATATTAGCGATGGTAATAAGAAACAGATTAGAGAAATACATGGAAGAAAAACTCCGAGAGTACCAAGGGGATTTCAGAAGAGGCAGAGGGATAATAGACCAAATTTTCACTTTGAAACAAATTATGACAGAGAGTTATGAATATGACGTTCTGACACATGGTACATGAATTTGTTATTACTTGACAACTGACATCTGTGACTTGTAACTTTTGTTTATGTTATGAGGTTTTGTATGAATCAAGTGATCATGCCCATTTTTTGTAGCATCTTCCTATTACAGAAATTCAAAGGTAACTTGATGACTTTTTCAATTAAATATCCTTATGATACAACATACAAAGTGTTTATAAAAGTTCCTGAGTTCAGTTGGCTATGGAATCTAATTTTGATGTGCTGTCTTGTTGATTTATTTCAATACTAATATGTATTTGTTTGACTGTTTGACTTGCATTTAGCAATTTAGTTAATCTTGTGTTGAAATTTGTTGTATTGTTCCACATTTTATTGTACGAAAAAGTCTTTTTCAAGACTAAAGTTGTTCTTGTGCTGTGTCTGCATAATCATAGTAAGACTCTTACATACTGTAAACATTAAAAAATATTAATGAAATTTATTTGCAGCAGCATTGTAAACAATGGTCTATACTGTTCAACAAGACACGTTTATTGTTATGTCTTATTACCAGAATGGTGTAGTTCAGGAGGGAAATTAGACATTCTATTCAAGCTTGCAAAGATGAATTTAGAATCCGATTTCCTGATGTTAATGGTCCGGATAACGCTTTACTTACTCACATTGAAGATGTAGTTAATCGGTTTGCTAGAACAGGATCTGTTGAGAAGGGTAAATCTTCAGGAAGACCTGCTGTGAGTGCTGCAGCTGTCGAAGAAGTGAGACAAGTAATCGAAGAAAATCCACAAATCTCACTTTGCAGAATTTCACTTCAAACAAATATCCTTACAAAATAACAACTGTGCAAGAACTTACACCACCAGCTATGTACTGAATGTTTATTGTTGATGTTGTTAATTAATAAATTACAGACCATATCTTTTTTATTTTGTAATTATTTTTCTTTATTCTCAGTTACTGACATCAAAAAGAATGTGCTCTTTAACACTTTATTTTAGATTAGTTGCATTTCTTCACATTAAAAGAATATAAGATTAGGCAACCATCATAACAACGATGCAATGTGTGTAACGTGACAAACATTCTAATACATATCCTGTTTTTCAAAAGGTAGCAAATGCAGCCACAAGATTAATTTCACAGTCCACTGGACTCAGAAACTTTTCTAAACATTTTGTATTTTAAACAGCCCTTGACAACTGTTGATTTTTGGTTCTTCAACCATCCACAAAATATCTAAGACAGTAATATACAATTATAACAGACTCATTTCACAATTTTTAATTTTATGTGCACATGAAAGTTTATTGTAAATCTAAGTCTAAATTATATATTTATTTTTTTTAAATCATGGAAGCACAAAGAAATAAATGAATAAAGTTTAAATTTTTGATGGTAGCTGACTCATCAACAAGGAGCGGTATCAGTTAGTTGATACGTCATGAAAAGAATCGGTGATGTGATTGTGCCAGCAGTGGAGCATTTACCAAGTATTATATCAATGTAAGTAGTGTGAGCAATGCATTATGTACACATGCATATAATAAAACGAAAATGTGTTGCACCACTGGCCTGCGCTTATCTTGCAGAAAATACATCACTATCTTACGTGAATTGCACATGTCTAGTCGTCCGTCTATGTAATGTCAATAAACTCAATGTGTTTAAATGCATCATGGTCAGGTAGACGGACAACTTTACTGGGCCATCAACTATTTGATTCCGCTCCTTGCTCATCAATCATTGCAACTGCAACCACTAAAAAACTAAAATGTCAGCAGTATTGCTGGTGCTTAAGTTTCTTATAACTTAACCTAACATAATCTTCAGATTATTTCGTGTTGCTCACCCACATAAGATTGTGCTGTGTTTTTCATTTTGTTTCATCATTATTCTAATATTACACTTAAAAAATAGAAGTATAGTTGTTAAAATGTTTATATTTAACTGCAGTCTTTTATTTAATGCTGTTTAAAAGTGAAAACAAAAAATGCTTTTATAAATTTGAAAAAGTAGTGCTTATTCCCCATTGTTTGAAGTTTTTTCCAGAAAACATTGTAGCTATGAATTTGTTTTCAGATTAACAATTGAAAATTGAATTATATAAGTAATTATTTTTGTCTATCTGACGCATAATTAAGTTGATCATCACTTAAAAAATTCTAAATTATCCTACATTCTGATAAAATGAATTGAATAATTAAAAACTTACCTAATTCATCCAGCCAATCACTAACTTCTTGCGAAGTGAATTTTAATCTTGTATCATTTTTAATATCAATTACAGAACTTGGATGGAATGGATAATAAAGTTCAATCTTATCTAATTTCACTTTTAACGATAACATTTGCATAACACTGAGAAAGTTTAACATAAACCCATCCCCAGCTAATGTTCTTTCAGCAGCTTGTATTTGTGCTCGTTTCTCATTGTGTTTTAACAAAGCACCAAGATAAGCTAGCATAGAATCTCTACTACTAGAATTTGCCAATACGTCGTGAAATATCTTGTGTAATGAAATTCTAGTATTTTCTAATTCTTGTTGTAGAGTGTGATTTAAAGTTTTATCGCTCGATGTATTTCCAGAAAAGAATTTTTCTGCTACTTTCGGCTCATCTTCTGCAAAAACAGAAACAGATAAGAACGGTCCAAAATAAGATGTTCTTGCCAATTCACGACCCACTGATTGAGTAGATACATCTGGTAAAAATTGAATTTGATGCGTAATAAGTCTACAGATTGGTCTTGAATTTCCTGTGGGACCACATCGAATTTCTGCAAGTTCACTTAAAATTTGTATTGGCTGTCTATGTTCATTACCAACAATACTAGCGTTTTGCATTAAAATAAACAATTCCTGCAAGAGTGGTGTGAAGATTTTTGAAAATACTTGGGAATTATTGTGAGTACGTGCAACTAATTCTGATATAAAGCCGCGAGGTAATGTTTGTTTCATTAATGGACTTAATAGTGGTGAACTTTCACGTTTTCCACCTAAAGTTTCTATCGGAATAATAAATCCTTGTAAAACCAAGGACGTATAATGAACCAACTGAGCTCTTAAATCACTTAAGACTTCAGACAATGGTGGAATACTTGACTTCTTCGGATGGTTCCTTTCTTCAACTGCAACTCGAGCATATGATTCCATCAAATAATTGAGTGCAATAAATTGTGGCGCTGATTCGTTAGAGCATTCTGTGATCAGTGGTAGTGTTGGTATTGGACAATTTAGTACAGGACTTGCAGAAGGGCTTAAGTTTTGCGTGGGACTAATAGAAAATGAATTAACACTACTTGTATCCCCCTGATCAGAATTGCTTTGGAATAGATTTTTGAATGGATTATTTCCAGCAGCAAGATTAAACATAATTTCCATTAAAGATTGCGATATAAGATCTGAGGTAGAGAGAGAAATGCCTTCTTTAAGAACTTCACTTGTATCTGGTAGAAAGAAGGTGTTTTCTGTGTTTTCTTTATATGAACAGTTTAATACTCGTGCTATTGAATTGTAAAGCTGTTCTTCAGTCATTTCAGTCGAGGAAGACGTTGTTCGTTGTCTTGATACTTCTTTTTTCATATCTGATTCTTCCACCTAATTAGAAAAAAAAAAGATAGCATGAATAAATTCCTTATCTGTTTTCTGATTCAGTGCTTAATCAGTTAATTTTGGTCTGTTTTACTACAATACAGGAACTGAGTAATTCTAAAAAAAGAATAACTCTGTAAGGGATTACGAGATAAATTGGTTATTTGTTTGTAGAATTCTATTTTGAATCTGTACAATGACCCTAAAAAAGAGTAGGTAAGTAAAAATAAAATTCTAGTCTTGGACATATATTTAAAAAAACTCATGTTGAAAAAAGGGCTACAAATATCATGATTTGTCTTCATAATTCTTCTGACTGGGAGCAGAAATGAGAATAAAATTTTAAATATGTAAGCTTTTATATGTTTTATGTGAACAAATGCAAATAATCGTATGACTTTCTAATTGACAGCGTTTGTTGTCGTAGGGACAGTAATAATAGCTTTAAAGGTTAGGTTTACAGTTAATGCGAGTCTGTTTTAATGAAACAAAATCTGAACATCAGTGAATCAGTTGTTAAATTAAATTTGAAAGATATTAGTGTCAGTACTGGAACGTAATCATATTCTTACTGCTAATCCAACAAACAACTCGCATTCATAATTACCTACAGTTACTGTGTATTTTCATTATTCCCAATTTACTTTTATAATTTTATGTGTATTAATAACATTAAGTATTTTACACATATGGTACTTAATAATAGGTTTAAAGTTCAAAGGAAAAGTGAAACTTAAAATTCCACATATGATAACGACATGGTTGGTTAATAGAAATCTAATTGTATTACTTAATAGCATAATAAGGCTCATAAAATTTTTGGTTATTTAATGAGATTGCAACCAATTGTTATATAAATAAACATTACTATCATGCAAAACAAATGACATAAATATCAAGAATGCAATTTACTTATATTTATTAGAACATACTCAATTGCTAATGCTAATATTAGGATTTCTCTTCTACTAATATCTTTATATTTTCTTCTTACTTATTTTTAGTTAAATCAATTAATATAAATATTTGATTTCCCCCTCCAATAAATGTTAATAAATAATTTATGGAAACAAATTGTACGAGAGACATAACCTAGTTGGGAATCTAAAAGTTTGTACGCCTTACTGAAATTTAAAATTTGTAAAGCCTTTAAACAGCAACTTAGTTCTGAAACCGTGTCTAAATTAAATGACAATACTATGAATACCAAAATTACTCGATTCTGATATTAAAAAGATGAACTACCTTATTAGCAATACAAGCAATAGCTTCTCTACATAATGAAGTTTATAAATTGCGTACGATTGATATTTTGTACATATTCTCTGTTTCTTACAAAAGACATGCTTTCAAAATGTTTACAAATATCTTTCCGATAAATTATGAATCACCCACCTATATTTCTTTATCTTGCAAAATAAACATTTACATTGTTTACTAAATATAAAATAAACCTTGAATATTTTTAAAAATGCGTACAAAATTACCTCCATATTTTCAATTCCGGAATCAATATCAGTATTAGCAGTCTTGTCAGCACAGCCACTAGCCTCATCTACTTCCATATGAATCGAGCTCGTTTCGGAATCACTTCTTTGTGGTGCTGATCGGTGATAATCCCTAGCTTTCGAGCTAGAAGGCATATCGATAGGTTTGCTGGGCACCTGAAATCCCTGAAATTTCTGTTCGCCATTATCTTCACTGTTTTCTTCTTTGTCACATTTTTCATCATTTGGTTGTGTTGAAAACGCTAATGGACTCTGTGTCCTAATGTTACCAGCTAATGGAGATTGTGATATGGGGGTAACAGGTGGTGATATCGAATTAGAAGGCGAATTATTTTCTAAAGCTGCCAAACGAGCTAATCGCCTTCGACGAATCTATAAATACATTATAATAGATATTATGAAAACAATAATGTGATATTCAAGCAAGTTATAAACTACACAAAAGCGGAAACATTAGTATGTTGAGATTGAATGATTGGGAAACAAAGGTTTAAGATTATTTTAACCTTTCTTACCTCCTCTTGACTTAATTCACTCATACTTGCATCTATTTTACTCGTCTTTGTGAATCAGATACAATAATTTTTAAGTAAATGCAAGCAAAAAACACTGGAACACAAAATATAAGCCAAGTTCGTGTAATTAGACAGACGTCAAGAAAGTCAATCACCTTCAACAGCTGAGTTAATGAAACGACATTAGAACATTTGCACTGTCACTGCAGGTTTCGCTGTATTCTCACAGTCTAACCTATAATTTAATATTTTTTTGAGGTTTTAGTATCCTTTTCGCACACAAACACTGCGAAATATCGTTATCCTTGCTGTCTGACTGAAACAAGTAAGGCGCGCGCATCTTATTTTCATGGCCTTCTGATTTTAACAAATACTCAGAAAAACTGATTTCTATTTTTAAAACTTTGAACTTGGCCGCGAGTAGTCTTTGTTGTTTAAATTCGTATTTCCCATTACTAAAGTCCGTTTTTACATTTTCGGCGTAATTTTTTTACGAACTTGCAAAAATAAACGTGAGTATTTTTAAACTTGGCGCGCTCCCCTTGCGTATAGACAACACACCTAACACTAAATCAATACAAAATTATGCATAGCTCAATTATCAAAGTGTATTTCGTTCAATAAACTTTGAAATCTTAATTTAGATATGTTTTCCCCTCTTAGTAACTTCTATCACAAGTTCAAAGACTTTTTATAAATAATTTATCAGAATCTCCTGACGCTTGTAGACAATAATTACATTATTATTACTTGCATTATCACAGTTTCTCTTATTTCAAAACTGTTGTTTGCCTAGTTACAAAGAAGAAAATGGATAAATAAGATTCAAGAAAAACAATTTTATAGTATCTTATGGAAACGTAGACATTCAGAAATATTTAGATGCGTTGAGGGTACCTAAGAAATGTTTACAGTTTCAATATTAATTTTTAATTTCTTATTAGGCTTGATATAAAGATCATTATTTTGAACTATAAAAATGAGTCATTTAAAAAAGTCGTAAGATTACTTCTTAATATAGATATTTGATAAATTTTTTAATTCGCAGTCAAAATCTTAAACGGTCAAATTTATTTTAATAAGAGTTTGAAGGTTTCAAAATCAATTAAGTAGCAAACTTTTTATAAAAACTCAATAATTTATTTTTTGCGATTGTAATATTATTTTAAGTTACTGTTATGATTTAATTTCTATTCAGATAGAGTAGTACCTACTAAAATCTATTTCCTTTTTTTAAGTTAAAGTGGGTGCAGATTTTGTCATTTTTGTTAAATTATTACTCGCTATTAAGGAATAGGAAAAAAGATATTTACAGATATATTGAAACTGTAAACAAAGATTGTTGATACTTAAACTTATTGATTCTTCTAATTAATTTCTTTCTAAGAAATTCTAAATTTTATTATTCTTATTAAAAACAAAAACGATTAGAACAAGTTTCTATCTAATAATAACAACAATTTATTTGTCTTTGCACAAGTCATATTATTTCGAGAAAAATTGTCTGAGGTTGACTTTAAAATACAATGGTAAATTCTGCAGAACTCGCTTATTTAAAAGGCAAGTTTTTAAAACTTTACATAGCAACAAGAAAGTGTATAATAAAAATAAATAAGTTTGTAGAAAACATTTCAGCACAAAAAACAAAACAAAGAAAAATTTGATATGTAAATTATAATTTGTAAATATGGGAATTTCCATTCAGTTCTTTAGCAAAAAGTATTTGGTTGCAGATTTTTTTAGCTTCTTGAAATCATGCTGATCGTGAGGTAATGTTATAAGACCAGTCAATAACGTACACCTTGTATGCTATTTGTCTTTTTTTCTATTTTCTTATTATACCTAGGATAATTTTAAAAGAATATATGTAACCGAACTAGTCTGTTCAGTTGCTATAGAAGCAATGGTAATTTTGAAAAGATGGTAGGTATACCTACATAGAGTAACAAGGACTCTCAACTATAAAAGACAGTTAAGATGGAAAATTACTGTATGAAAGTAGGCAGCATTGATAACTTCGCAATGGACGTATTTAGGGAATGCAACTGTTGAAAAAGTTTTGTTGAATAGGCGCGGATAATTTTGTCAGCAAAGAATTTGATATTGTATTTAGTTAGTGTAGTGTTATCTAACCTATACTCAAACTCAACAGTTGAGTTCCCCAAATACGTTCATTAGCTTATTTTCTCAATACATCTAGACATACGTCTCTACCAAAGGTTTGTTTAGCTACATATTCCGAATTTACTATGTATTGTATTTTTATGTGGAACTTGTTAACTTAGCAATCAACCTACATTATCGAGAAAACATTGTCATTTCTTTATTTCCTTTCTGGGTCATAGCAAAAATAAATAAACAAGATAGGTAACTTGGTCTATACTTCGTTAAAGAAAGAATTTTGAAGAGTTTTATGCATTCATTTTAGTATAATAGTAAGTAATTTTTTGCCAGTTCATTAATAATTAGGCTTTGTTTCTTCTATTATTGTTAGAAGAATTCAAGGCTATATCTCAAGTAAAAGATTCCTAAATAAATTTCTGTCATATACAGAAAAACCATGAAACGACCTCTGTAAGTAGTTATGCTTGTTAAGTGAGCCGCTTGCAAGGCGAACGAACGAGAAATCTTTTCGTGTCTGCTATTTAAAAAAAAACTTAAAAGAAGCTTTAGCAGATCTAGAGAACGTCTTTAAAAGCACCACACTTGCTTTCGCTACCTCCGCTATCAAACTTCAAACAGTATCAAATAATAATTTTTCCACTTTAAACCTCTACCTTAATTCTGCGCATATCTCATGATTATTTAGAAAAATGTAATTATCATAAAAAAATAAGCTTTTGGATTTCAAATCCAGAGTTAGTAAAAACTATCTCTGGTTAAGCCTGATTATTCTCTGACAGAAAAGCAGAAAATACGCTTTCTTAGGTAAGGAAGTAAACTTACAGACCATATATCAATTCAATGAAACATATTGAGCCATAGAAGGTTCTAGTGTAAATGAGATGCTGAAATCTCTATAAATCAAATGACTTCAGTTTTAATGTTTGTGAACAATGACAAAGCAAACATTGCCTGGGAGACCCACTTCAAAATTAAATTATCAGTAAAGGTGCTGGGTGAGCCTGTAAAATTAATGTGCCATTGGTTGGAATCAGTGTGGCCACTGTGCGGTTTTGCTTATTGAGGTTTCACTTACGGATCCTTTCTGATAGATGCTGTAGGTAAGAAGTCAGAAATTTGCTCCCTCACTGTTTTCATTTCATTTGTGAAGCCCGTATTTAAATCATCTTTAGAGTTTTTTGTTGTTTTCCTTAGCGGTAATTATCTGTTCTCTGTACCTTTTCTAAATTCCTAATCTTAGCTGAAGAATAATCTCAAAATGCTTTTTCCCAAATGCAAGAATGAAATACTAGTATGTATACTCTGATTGGAGTAATAAACAAAAAATCTAATTGTTTTAGCGACGGAAAAAACTTCTCCAAAGGCAACGTCTGCCTTGTGCTCTAGAGAAACCGTTTCCAACTGTCCTTCATTGCCATCTACCTGGGAATTACATTCTTGAAAAACTCTCTTAGACACAGTAAATCAAGTGGTATTGCGGCATCATATGTTCACTCATACTACAAAGTTCATTTCATAATGGACAAATGATTTATCTGCTTTGAGATTACCACACCCAAATTCGTGCAGTCTCGGTGCCAAACAAAATGAAACTCATTGGGGAGGTTTTTAAGTTAGCTAGCATAACACCGATAGACGCCAGATTCAAATTCATGAGGCAGGTAGTTAAGCAGAACCAAGAGACTACGCTCAGTATTTTAAGTACACCTCTAGAAGCTAAAATAATCTTCACTCCAGCTTGACACCCTCCGAGTATTCATGTTCCAAAACCTTTGCGATCGGGATTCAGCAAGTTATACCACTTTGCTTTACTCCAACCAAAACCGAGCCTCTGCTAGGAAATTTAGATCGCAGACGTCTCACTTTTTTTGTTTACGAGCCAACAACATCAAAAAACTAAAATGTTTCAGGATGCCTGCTGGTAGACCGGTGTTTCGGCCGTAGCGCGTTCGTTGAACCTATCTTTGCACACAACTTGAACCCGGATTGGCAACGAAGCTACTTTATTGTCCCTTGACTCTTTTTCTCAGACTGATCATTGCGTTTTTCTTTCCCCAATTTATATCATTATTCGTGGATGTGGTGCTACAGCTTCCAATTCCAGATTTTAAACTAACCTCTGCCGCTGAAGTTAAGTCGTGGATATTGTTTCAAAACATCTGAATAAGAATTTTATAACTTGTTTTGTGTATTTTTTTGTAATTTAGGTATGGCGAGTTCAATTTAAGAGTAGAAAAATGGTTATGATACTGATGATTTTTAAAACGTTTGAGTACCAATTTTGCTTTATGATTTGAGCTTGATGACAACCTTGAAATATCCAGTTGCTCCCTAAGTTTTATTCATTTTAAATTTCAATATGATTGGTATAAAAACAATCTAACAAGCGTTAAAGTAATGTGGTTTGTTTTATTGGTCCATCCTGTGTAAAGAATCTTATCTTTTTTTTTCAGAATACGAATACTAATTATACATCAGTTAATATGTAAATAACAAACAAGAAGACAAACAAGAATTTTATAATAATAATAATTCTCAGAATTAAAGAAAGTTTCATTTCAGTAATACGGATATAAAAACCTTAAATTCAAAGAAAAGTATTTCATTTATAAGCTTAGTATGTTTATAACAAAATTATGCAACAATAATAAATTACCGGAATTATAGCCTTCCATCTGTTTCTTATGCAGATAATGCAAGTGGCTTTCTCTCTTGAATTTATTTCGTATCAGTTTTGTCATCTTTTATCTATATGTCGCAGCCAGTAGTGTTGTAACAAATACATTTTTCTTAATATCTAGATACAGATACTCAGTGGAATCTATATCTAGATGAGGATACATTTTTTGTCGTGTAACTAGATACAGATAAATTACTAGAAAAAATGTATCTAGATAATCATTACCTACACCCATAGCAGAAAAAAACTATTTACAAATTCTAACATAATTAATTTGATCTTATTAGTTTTGTAGGCTTATGACACCATATTCATTTAAATCTCTATACTGCGTCATTTTATAAAATCACAAAATAAAATTGTAATTGATGTGTATCTAAATACTTCTGCCAGATACACCAGAAAATGTAACCACTTACAGAAACAGATACTGATTTGGAAAAAGTAACTATAGTTACTTCCTCAGATGCACCAAAAGTATCTAGATATCGTATTTAGATACATGTAACTAGATACATTACAACAGTGGTGGTCAGCAAAATTAGTTTTTTATAAAACAACTAGGCGTTGGTAAAAATTCGGCAAAAATCACATTATTCTACAATTAGTCTAACAATTTTCGTCGTTTCATAAAACGAAAATTGAATTATAACCAAAACACAAAAATTAATCAAATACTGACTGGCTTACATTCTGACTTATTTGTTCTAGATATTTTATAAAATACTTGAAAAAAATCTCGTCATTTTCAAACGTACTACTAATCTAGAAAGAATAATCTAGAATGCAAAACAGTAATATTTTATGACTTTTATATTCTGGTTATTTATAACTTAAATGTCGTTTTATAAAAGGATTGAAATAGCTAGACCGATAATAATATTTAATAATTTACAATAAGACCGCGTTTTATACTTAAAATGCCTAGTCGTTTTATAAAATGACGAATCTTACAATCTGACTGCGACATATACCAACCGTATGTCTCACCGAAAAAGGTCTCGAGCTCCAGCACCTTTATTTATGGAAATACACCCATTAAACTATATATATTCTTAAATGGGATATACGCTGTACCATTTGCAATAGAAAAACAATCTATATCTTTAATATAGTAAAAGTGATGACGTCACGATGTATTTTCTTAAATTAGAATCCAAGTATCTTTTGCTACTATCTCTGATAGAGATTTCTTTTCTCTTTTTAATTGTATTAAACTTTACATAAGAAAATTTCCAAGATAATAGTAACAGAACTGTTTGGAAATGATTAAGAATCCTAAAACCAATAAAAGTAAAGTTAGTCATGATTAATATTAAATAAGATGATATAGCTTTGTCTCATCTTAATAAGTAGAAAAAGACTACGGTAAGAGAATCTTCAAATTTAATAATAAGAAAATGCAATTTACGTGATAAAAACAGTGCCTACTTAATCTTAAAGAATTTTTACATTTTACTTGGAAATTTCCCTATGTAAGGGTATAAAAGGCTGGTACCATTAAAACGACAAAAGAAGTTCTATCAGATAGTAGGAAAACACACTTGAGTTAACTCAATTTGTAAACACTGATTTTGTTGCAAGAGGACCGCTTGAATCTCCAGAACTCTTTTTGGCTAAAGAATGTCTCAATTTTAAAATTCCATGCAGCCATTATAATACTTTGTTTCATTTGGAAAGAATCTTGCCTTGTAACGTCCTTTGCGTTACAATTTATTGATTTTAAGAAAGTAGGATCTCTTTAGTCCTAGGCCAAGCTAAGCTCAATGGGTTGCTTTAGGTGAGGGTACCTTTGATTATACATACAATAAAACACATTAAATTTTATTCAACCTGTATGTTAAAACCTCAAATATTTTTAAACACAGAAATTAATACAGACATAAACAAGTTTTAATAAAAAAATTCCAGTAACTATCTAAAATCTATATAATAATTAAACAATTTACGTTAAATAAAATTAGCTCACATAAAATTGTAAGTTTTTAAAAAACACTAAAAATTCTATAGGACCCGTAAAAGCAAAATTGTTATCAACAACAGCAGAAAACTTAAAGTATAAATATAAACGCTTTTAGATTTATCAATCACCACACTCACTTATCAAAAGAATAAAGTAAAATGTGACCGAAGCAAATAAATTGAAAATTTATAAAATTTACAACAAATCCTGCGTTTTATTCTTAATTAAATTACAAAAAGGAAAAATTTGAATAACGGCTAAATATTTGAAATGTAGCATATAACTAAATTTGGAAAACTCTGATATCAAAAAGAACAAAAGAATTTTGATGAAGTGCTAATTTTAAATCCCGGAGCAATGAAATAACACATACATAAAGTCTTACCCAAAAAAGAGCTTCCAACGTAGAACAGATCTGTTCTGATTTCAACTGAAAGAAAACTGTAAATATGCCCTACAATTAATTAAAAAAATTACCCCCAGAAACCCTAAGACTTTATTAAAATTTTCTTTACCTTAATATTTCTTTTCTAAAAAAACAACGGTAACTTGAACACGTAATAAACCAATACAAGAAAAATTAAATCAAAACTAAAATCTTTTATAACCTGAAGTGATTGATAAAGTCCTACTATTGATTAACTGTTAAATTTGATAAAGAGATTTCTTTTTCCTCGTTTCTTTAAAAAATTTTAGATATCAAAGGTTTCCTGGTTTTTGATGTGGAACAACTGTAATCTTCTCAACCAGAATGGTAAATCCACCCCTCAAGTCCAATAGCTTAGGGTTGTGAAGATCGTCACTGAATTAGGAAAGCAAAGCCCAGCAACAACGCCTCAAGGAATTTGATTAATCACCGAAAAATATTCCTCCCAATTTATCTCTGCTGGTAAACTTGGTCCGAGCTAAATTACAGCTCCATAAAAGAACTGGACGCAGAAACCATATTAAATTTTAATAAAGCCAAAAGGGAATCAACTTACCCCTAATGAAAAGGTTTTTTTCCACTCGAAAAATACAATTCAAACAGTCTATTAGCAAATGTTCTGAAACCAAACTTCATTAACCAGTAAACAAATTTCTAAATACGGATTAAACTCCAAAAATCATAAAGGAAGACATATTAGACGCTGAACAAAATTATACCGCATGTCTCACACAGAATAGTGGTAACAAGCGAGATTCGTCAACCAACCTTGATTTTCACAGAAATCAAAGCGAGAGAATTTTCTACAAGACAAGCTCAATGTGAAGGGATTCAAACACAGCAAGAATACCTAATAGCTTCACACATGCAACGAGAATGCCGAGTAACCGTTACAGCCTTTTCATTTATTTTTGTAAACATGCGGATTTTATAAAAAAACTCCAAAAACCATTAAAAGTTCAGGTTTGGAAAATGGCCCCTGCCCTCCAAACACACTAGTGTGTCCATACAAAATTTCATTACTGTCCCACAAACTGTTGCGGAGTTATTAAAAAAGTCACCTTCTTTAGCAAAACTTTAATGCGGTAGACGGTAAAACAGACTGTATAAAAACATTGTAACATTGCAGTAGCCAACGTTTCTAAATAAATAGATGTTGTTTTTGGATATTATGCGATTAAGCTTTACAATCTTTATGGGACGAAACGTTTTTAATGTAAGGATTATCTAAACTCTAGTACCAGTTGGCGATAAAAGACGTTCATTTGAGAACAACGCAAGCTGTCAAAGTTAATTACTTAAAATTTAAAAGTCACATCTTGTGACGTGTATATCAAGCTTTGTCAAGTCTGTAACAGTAGCACTTCCAAAAACGAACAGCTTCATAAACAATCCCGCAAAGTGCGAAGTACGCCCGGTTATACATTATTCGATGAGTCGTTCATAAGAAGATGGTGTCGTATGTTCAAGAAAGGAAAATCTGATGTACACGAGGAACAGAAATCAGAATTCTCGTCTATCATAACCGAAGACTTGAAGGTAAGAGTTGATCAAGTTTAACTCAAGACAACTCCACGATAGTTTTCCCCAAATTTTACGTTTTCTGTTGCGGAAGATCATTACTGATTATCTGTGTGACTAAGGGTATTGTGCTTTTGCACGACAATGCTTGCTCCCATGCTGCTGTGAAGACTCAAGAGTCGTTTCAGTGTTTTAGATGGGAGATTGTGAATCATCTGACGTATAGTCTGAATTTAGTACTTGTTTAGAAATCCTTTGCCCGATTGCATAAACGTTAGGTACTTATTTATTGATAGTTATCGAGTGATAAAATGCAAAAATACATAATAACTAGTTTGTTAGAGGTTACTCTCGGTTACTCATTAATTAAATCATTTGTTATCATAACTACCATAGTTAAGCTAGCAATTGATTAGTGTTAACAAACGAATAACTATTTAATTAGTTACCGAGCATAATTTAAACAATTCCTAGGCGATCGTTATTACGGAGACAAACCTATACGACTAGTAAAACCTGTTCTTATAGTACTGTCTCCTACATGGCACCACTTGTTACAACCTGGTATAAGGAATTACTATACTTGCCGTGCCAAATAGATAGAGTAATTGCGTACAGTTTGCGTGATATTCCCAAAAAAAACTGCCTCAAGCTAACACGTTGTCTGCAGAACCAGTGGTCTGAACGGGGTTTCTTAGGTAAAATATATTTAACTTTTGTTTGTCAACAGTCAACTTTACTAACAATTTCTAACTGTTATGTTCATTATTATACTTTAAAAAAGTAATTAGTTACAGTTACAGTTATCTTATCAAAAAATGTAATTAGTTACAATTACAGTTACTTGATTTTAAAAAGTAACTAGTTACCATTACAGTTCCTGCAAATATGTAACTAAGTTACTTTACCGTTACTGTCAGTTACTTTGATTCTATAAAGAAAATAAAGAAAAACTTTTTAAAACCCATCAAAATTCAAGGTGGTTCTAATTAATTTTTCTTTGTATAAGCTTACTGTACAACTCTTAGAATTACACAATATGAAAATATGTATTTTCTGAACATCATCAAAACTAAATTTGAAAATCGATTATTCGAGTAACGCAAAAGTAACGACCTGAAGTCGTTACCGTTACACGCTTTTTGTAATTAGTTACAATTACTTTACTGCATCTTTATAAAGTAACGCGTTACCTTTAGCGTTACTGAAAAATGTAATTAATTACAAGTAACGCGTTACATGTAACGCGTTACTTCCAATGTCTGTTATTATACACTATTAAAAGTGATCTCTTTTCTGAAACACTCTCTATGTATGCAGTGTAGCATTTTATTCTTTGCTCTTCAAAAACCAAATTTCTTATAGTTGACTAGCTTCTTTCCTTTATAAAGTCACAATGTTATGTCATTAGCAATGCATTCTGTTATTATGATTGCAAGAGATACTATGCAAATGGCAGTTTTTTGTTTTAAATTCTTCTTATCTATAACTCGAATTATGCTACAATTGCAATAATATTTTTTTTGTTGCTTGTTAGTTCAGTTGTCTTCTTTTTCTTCTTCCTCTTCCTCTTCTTCTTTTTTATTCTTTGTTACTATTGGTCTATCTACTTTTAATTATTATGTACTATAAGGAGGATGTAGATGATGTCATCAAAACAAATTCTAATTAAGAAGTTCACTTTTGTTTTTAATTTGATTATGTATAATTCATATTTCCATCTCAGAATCTCATAGGAATTTTATCCTTGTGAGGTTTTCCAAAATACAAATGATAGCATAACTGGCTACCAACGTGTTATTAATATTTCTAGAATTATTTCATTTCATTTTCTTATATTACACTGTGTACTTATAGAAAACTGTCATAATAGAACTTTAAATAACCAAAGTTTTGAGAATATGTTGTTGTACTTCAATATTATTCGTTATAAAATATTTAAATAATGAAATAAAACAAAAGGATGATAAATAAATCATTTTAAAAATAGATCGACCCTGAAATAAAACCAAGAATGTTTTCAATTTTAATTAAAATCGCAATCAGGATATGATTTTATAAGCAGTACTTGAAATTCTTAGATGTTATTAAAAATCATGTTGAAATTTACTAATATACGTAAATTTACTCAAAAAATACAAAATAATAAATAAACAAATTCTCCTTAAACGATTATAAAAAATATCTTTTCCAAATAACTTGAATGAAAACACAAAAAACCTGAAGCGTGTACGAACAAGATAAACACGTATAAAAAAATTAAACAAAAAACTGTGCCAGGCACAAGTAGTAGAAAAGATGATAACAAAACCAATAGATCGCAATTCCATGGAAAGTGGGTAAATCCTCCGGAGATCGTATCAAGAAATTGATCACTGAAACTTGATCCGTCTTCCATCACATTCACGAACCAGCTCTTGCATTGTGCAGACGCGATTTTATTTAGACGGTGTACAGACGTTAATTTATTGCATCATTATTATAGTAAAGCTGAAAAAATTGAAACTCGAATATTTTAAACAAAAGATTTTTTTAAATTAAATTTTAATTGAAGAAGTTTATCAATCCAGTTCACTCGTCAACAAGTTGTGTTAAATAGAAGATAATTGAATAAAAAGGAGATTATTGTTGCTATTTCATATAAAAATCGTGCATTTTTGAGAAGTATTGTAGAAGAATCAGCATGTCTTTCTTAAAGAGCATCTGGAAGAATAACTCCAAACATAAGAGTAAGTAAATTTTGTATTATTTTTATTTTAATTTAAATCTTTAAAGTTCACCACTTTTTCGTGATCTTATAAAAATTGTAGTGATTACAAATTATATAAGATTTAGTTATCTTATGTTATCCTCAGTAATTTTAAGGTCAGTTTATATTAATTAAACTATTGCTATAAAAAGTTGCACAGAGAAAATTTTTCTGAGAACTATTGAATAATGGATTTGTCTTATGAGGAAAAGAGTTATAAAATAGGTTTGTGGTTTTTACACCTTTTCAGAACTTCTAATACATTCACATAAAATATAATATTGTGTCTGTTTATGTTTTATTTTGCAAAGATAACTTATAATAATGTTTATGAATCTCCTTATCAATTAATAGAGCACCTAGTGTGCGTGGTTGGCAAGCAATTTAATTTATATTTAGGACTTAAGGTGTCAAGCTACTTTGGTCAAGTACTAGTATAATCTCTTGCCAAATTTCATAATGCGTCTTACAAGATCATTGATTGTGACATTTATGGTAATTGAAAAATTCTATTCTTTACAATTTTGTAAATTGTCTAAATTATTTTTAAATCATTCCCATTTCATAACATACACCTGCTCATAATAAAAATTTTCAATGGAACTCATTAAATCAATTATTAAATGCAAATTTTAAAATAATAACACGTTACGATTTGATATTATAAAAAATAATCCAAAGAAAAAGTTGACAGACTGATACGAGTTTCCGTAATGCATTAAAATGATTAATTTTGCATCATGCACTTAATAATTACAGTGAACTTTTATTATAATTGCTAATCTTTCAAAATTATTACTTTGTAAACTCCTTCGATTTAAAACACAAGTCGGCAACCTCGCTCGACAATTGCATCATGTATCCATTTGACCAGAACATCTAAAAAACTTCTTTTTTCGAAATGCATTATTATCTAAGTAATTAGCGAAAAGCGGTTGATAAGTAGAGTTAGCGCATGTAAAATTATACACCGAATTTTATTATCGTTGAACTCCTTGAAACTTTAAGGGTCACTAATTTCTCGATATAAATGATGACTTTTTTTATTTTGTTTAGGTTTTTCAATTCTTGTAGACCGTTCATATCTAATCAAAATATTAATAAAAGCTGTACTTTGATGTTTTCAATTTTTGTCAAATTCTCTTAAATGTGACGTCTTTTTGAAATCATCATGGACTTCCTAATACGCATTTATGTTTAATCACATTTTACATATGTTAGCTTATCAGAATTCAGCTGTTTTGAAATTTTATAAACATTTTCACGAATTAACAGTTTTGGAAGGTCCAATAAATTTATATAATTTTAATTTCACAATTTTAGGAATTTAAATGTTTTAATTATGGCATTATGACATAAAAACTTTCCTATTACATCTTTTGTTACAGTTTTTCCAAGAAAGTCACAATATCAGATAAAAATAAAGCGTTACCAAGTTGTGAAAGTGAATTATAAATAGAATTTTGCCCCCAATTCACTTATAATTAGTGATCTCTATTGAAAAATCTTTTTTTCAATCGTTGTTGCATTTCACTTTTACTTATGGTACCTGTCTGATCATTCTATGAAATAACGTGTTGAACGATTAGATAATTGTTGGTAATATAGAAAAATGGAATCAAACACCGCAAATTATTGCAAAATTAATATAATAGATATTAGAAAACATATCTTTTATTTCTCTAATTATAAAAAGTTTAATCCATTTAGAAATATATGGAGTAACAAAATTGAGCTTGTAATATGGTCGACTTTAAGGGTTTACCGTTTAATCTAGCATTGAAATTACTCAGGTGTGGAATTTGTGATGATAATTATTATGTTATCCTTGAGGTGCACCAATTATTGTGCCTACTAGCAATTTTATTATTACTACTATTATATCAATCCTTTTATGTATTTCTTCGATTGTATTTATGATCTCATTGAATTTGAAACTTTTAAATTTATTGCGTTTTATGCAAAAATTATTATTGCGGTTATTATTAGTTTGATATAAAAAGCTTTACTATCATTAACATATGGTTTTTTAACAGCCAAGATAAAATTTCTTAGTATTATTACTATTATTATTATTATTATATTATGGATAAAACGAATGTAATCATTGCTTTACTGTAATATTTCAATATTATAAGTATCTTATTAATAAAAGGTAAAGGAAATGTAAATGTAGATTCAGATATTTATGGCATAGTAGATTAGGGATGGTTTTAGGTTACTTTCCATCATCATGCAAAATGTGGCACAATCATAGTTGACAAAAATAGCAAATAAAAACTGATCTTGTTAATACTAACTATATCCAGTGCTTCCACATTAATTCATGCTGACTCTGATTAGACCATTTTGTAGGATATCCCAAATAATTGGTGCAACTGCAGACTAATAAATTAATTTTTGAAGTTGACTTGTCACGTTTGCAGGGTACAAGATATTTTATGATTAATGATATTAAATATAATAAAAATCTTTCATGAGTTATTTCTGTATTCTAAGTACGTTGTTATAAGCCAGAAATCTGCTTAATAGAATTTAATATTAATAATAATAATTAATTTTCGTAATAATTCAGATTTACTTAAAAAGTAAATTAAATTAAACAAATAAGCTTCTTATATAATTTTAAAATATAAATCTCTAATTTAGATTTAAAAAATGCAGTTGGTTCTTGTAATTACCGGTTAGTTAACATTATTGTCCAGAAAGTGAGATATATAAACTCATAAAAATCCAACACGTAAAATAACAAATTAAAATTTAATTTGTTTTCACTTTAGAAATTTATAAAATACGCCTTCGAAAATGAATTGCGACGCAGAAAAAAATAAAACATGCCCTAAATAGCAATTATAAAGGAAAATAGGAAGAATCATAACATATTTTGTAAAAGTCAATGTCACAATATTATTAGCTTTTTTCTCTCAATGATAATATTTAAAATGTATATTTGTTTTAAATTTAGAAAAAGTACAATAAACTTGAACCTTTCCCAATCGCTGTATGCAATTGCTGATAACCCCGGTGCCGGTTGGAGACTATATTTACTACTTCATTTGTAACTCATCAATACATAAATAATGTGTTTGTTTTATTATAATGAGTCTGCAGACCTCTCAAGTATCTAGGATGAAAATCGTCATACAGATACATATATATAAAAATTCCTTTGTTTCCAATTAGATTTTCTAATCAAAATTCCACAGACGTTCACGGAAGTCTCTATAACCAACATTTCCTCGTGCAAAAATATTATTTAAATAATTAAGAAATTTTATTGTTAAACAAGGTTCTGTCCAAGGTTCAATTTCGGTCGTTTTAATAAAAATCGAAACAAAAGATTAAAAAACGATTAAATGTTAATTATAATAAACGGCAATTTATTGCCTCTTCCATCTTCAAATGTTATTACAAAGAGGTGCTACATAAATATTGCATCATGCAGCCAAGCTCCTGCTGGTACCGAAAGATATAACCGATTTCGCCGCTCCGCGGAGTTTGACCTAGAGCCACTTTCTTGTGAAGAACGTGCAATTTTCTTTAACTGTTAAATCATGGAAGTGGTTGATGCAATAATACTTGTTACTAGATCTGTTTTTTGATAATTGCATTTTATAAAAAAGAACCTTGATATTATTTTTTATTTTAGAATTGGAAAAGGAAAAAATCTAGCAATTGCTGCAATCAATTTTAATAACAACTTAACATTATTTGTTTATTTATTAATTGGTTTAAATTTGATTATTGGCGCCGGACGATAAGGAAATATCGTGAATGGAAATTTGTACTTTGTTCTTTTTCTCTTTTAATGTAATTGCAAAGTATCACACTAAAGAAAGACTGTGATTTTATTATTGAGAAAGGCAATTTTGGTTATTTCTCTGTATTTTGCATTCACTCATACATAACATACATACATGCATATATTTTGACAAATTAGATAGAAAGTTTCACTTTGTTACTAAAATAATCTAAACTTTTTTTTAGAATATTTCCTGTTTCTTACTTCCTGAATTACAATTTCAATTCTGTATAAAACTTCTTTTAGACCAACTCAAGGTTATAAAATTCTAATTTGAAAAAACAGATATCAAATATTTGCGGAAGCCATTTTTGGTTTAAAAGCCATAAAAATTGATTTTTTTAAAAAAACATTAAATTTGTCAAATCTGCAACAAAACCTTTCTATTTTTGTGCATACAAGTATTATCATCAAAGCCTGGTACCTGCATTACCAATTTGTCTTTATGATTCCTATTGGCCAAATTGTTTGTTCTTTTTGCAAACCAGTTAAACTTAAGTTTATTGCAAAAGAAACCATAACGCTTTCTATAGTTGACTTGAGGTCAAAGAAGATACTAGACACTATGATTAACGTAAAGAGCAAATGATTTGGAATTGAAGGTATATTTAATAGGTTTGTCATAAAATAGGAGTGTAGATCTGTGAGTATCTACTAGATTGTTTCAAGAGAGATTGAAGTGGTTGCACCACATGTGAAGGAAGTTTACTTTAATGAAACAATATACTATACAGCAAATTTCGAAATTTTGAATGAAACGCAATGTTAACAAGAGGTCTCTCCTTTCATTCGTGTAACTTCCCTTAAGTGAAATAACGCTTTCTCAATATTTTGTATTTATTTTACCCAAAACTTAAGAGATTGTAGCTTTTAGATCTATGGCGTCGATTCTTTTAGTACGTAATCACTAATCAGATAACCATTTGCTGTTCAGTTTTAGACTTTCAAATTGTTTGTTATTGCTGAAATTTTTTCTTTTCAGTTTTAAAAACCTGTAGTCACTGCTGCTTTGTTTTTTTTGTGTCACTCCAAGAGAAACGCGATTCTTATCAAATCAGAACAAATAGCTCATAATGTAATTTAAAAATTTTTAATTTAGCATTTAATTTCGTTTAATAATGGAATGCGTGTATCATCTGCAAAAGCTAGTATAGCACAGACCACAGTTATCAAATTTTTGTTGTACTGTTAAGATAATACTATTTGCCTTTGACAACAGATGGCATTTATAGAAATATGATATTGAGCTGTTGGTGTTAGGCGACATTTAGTCTGATATTTTATCTCATTATAAATTTGAACTTTTGTATTATTAGAAAAACCAGCCAACTAGCTTTGTCAATAGAAAAATTGGTTCTTCATTTTGGAGACTGTTAGTAAATAAAATCTCATATCTTTGATTTGGTGTCTATTTCCTAATTTCACTTGTAGTTTCCGTGTAATAGCTGCCTCAAACAATTTTCAAAATTACAAGATTTCTTAGTTTGCAATTGAAGCGGTCATTGTTGAAAGGGGGTATGTGCAAAATTTCAACTTGCTGTAAAACATTTGTAAATTCTTTTCTTTTTTTAACAGAGAGCGGTAAAATAAATTTGTAGAAAAGTCAGGAAAAAGCTGTCATCACTACAATCATAAAATTTCCTTTTCTTTTTGTTAGGCAGTTTTTTTAACTTTACCAACAATTTGATTTTTGTTACATATCCTCTTTTAACAATGACCGCTTCAATTCTAAAAGCAACATCAGTAATATTTCTATCTCCTACCTATAAATAATAAACCCAGAAACTGATAACAATTAATCTTGACGCTATTATTGAGATTTCGTTTAACGATATGTCAGGCTTCCTTGAAGTCGTGTTTATCTATTCTTAAAAATGAGCGAATTATCTACTTCGCAAATATCAAATGAGACATCCTGTATATCATAGTTACCACGGTTTAGTTCCAATAATTTGAGTTTATTAAGTTAATTAATTCATAAGTATAATAATAATAATAATAATGATAAACAGAATCAAAATTTTCCTAAAATCAGTGTGTTCATTGAAAGTGCACGTGTACACCACTGAAACGTTTTTTTAATGTCCTAACCTCAAGAATGTTTCATTATCCGGGATTCACGAATACCGCATTGTCAAGTTCGTCTCTATTATGTAATAATTTAAAAGTCACTTGATCATCAGGAAGTTCAACAACCAAAACAAAACGAGAAAAAAGTATCAGATAAAAGTGAACTGAAACGCGTGTTGCTCATGGTCGTCTGCGTGTGTGCAGATTATAATGTTACGCTGCATTAAAATTTGTTTGTACGTCGCATTTTAAAATTTACTCTAAATTTAGACATATTATTGGTTATCATCAATGTCTTAATTAGCTCGTGCACTACTATTTATGAAATTCTCATTATGATAAAAAAACCTTCAATAATTATTAAACTACGCGTTTATAAGTTTCCAATATTCTAAGTACATTAGGTCACATATTAAATTTCGATAAAATTATGCTAATGCGACATCTTATCTTTGATAACACGGTCTGCTGAGATTTCTTCCGAAAGCAAAGCGGCAGGGAGTTTCATGAATGGATTATGAAATTTCACTACGACTCGCATTATTTTACTACGTTGTATTAACAAAGTCCACGTGCAGAGGTGACGCAATGATAAAGGATTTTGACGCAGTATACTCATCTTGCCTGTTTGAGGACATTTTCCATGTCATTGATTTGTACGTTTGAATTTTCCATATCAAGTGCGAAGATCGAAACCAATGCAATTTTTTATAATGTAATGATCTAACAGTACAAAGGTCTAAGACTGGATACGGAAATTAATAAATTAATGTTAGAATTGATTAGAAAGAAACATAAACAGTTGACGCCCTTAACTTTCATAAATAAATATTTTGTCGGTTACAAAAACTGATGTAGTATGTATTACTTCTTTGACGCAAATAATAATGAAAACAAAGATGCAACAAAATATTTTCAAATTGATTTCTTGTTAAGATTTTTATTACGACATTTTTTATGGCGTTTCGAAATTACACACGTGGAGAAGATTATTCAAAAATAAAACGTGCTCTTTGTTGTGATCTTCAATATAGTAGCACGTGATGATGATGAGTGTTTGATATGCCTTGAAGCTAATGACTTTACTATTTAGTTTTTTATATACATACGCAAAACCAAAATGAACATGATTATGGATCTTTCCAAAACAATAAGTGACATTTAAATTTGAACATGAATTAAAATTTTGCCAAAAACCCAATAGAACTGAACTGTGTTAAAACGTAGTCTTGTTCGGTATAATATAAAATGAAAGTAAATTTATAGAGAACAAAAATTACTTTTACTTTTTTAAATTACCAACTTCACAATGTAAACATATTACTTCTTTGTTTTCAGAATTATCTGAAGAATTAGGATTACAAAATGCAAAAGAAGCCGAAGCTCAACAACCCGATACTCCTGAAAGCGACAAAGATGTCATGACATTCAAGCTTAAATATTTAGGTAATTCCTCATTACTTTTATCTCAAATTTGTCTTATAGCTAATACAAAATGATGTATTCTTGTAGGAAGTACAGTTGTAGAAAAGGTAGTTGGAGAGAACATCAGTCCTGAAGCTGTGAAAAATGTGATCAAAGTTGCCAAAGCCTCTGGAAAGAAATTACCAAGAGTCAATGTGGCAATTTCTCTAAAAGGCGTCAACGTTACTGATAATAAAGGAAATGATATGTTTGAAGTTTCTATTTACAGGTGAGTTTTGATTTTCTAATACATGGTTGGCCTTCTGTTAAATCTAGTCAAGTATAAATTAGTTAAACTATTCTTTATATGTTAACCGTTCTTTTATTTGAGTTATATTTTTGAAACAAATAAAAACAAACCCGTTATTTTACCTTGCGACCCTCTTTAATTGTATAGAACATTTATTAATTATCAAAACTTAATATTCTTTTAATCTTATCTATTGTATCTCATTAAAGTCTATTTCAATTCTTAATTTGTCTATCTGTAGATTTTACTTCTTTTGTTTAATCTAATTTTGTCTTTACTTATTTGATGCAGTGAATTAAAATTTAATATGCAAAACGACAAATTTACATTTTGTTTGTGCAACTTGTTTTTTTTCCAAACTTGTACTGATTGTTTTGTATTTTTTGTACTGTAATGTTTTGAACTGTATCAGGAAGGTCATTGGCATATTATTTGATTTCACTCTTAGTAGTGTAATGAACGCACATTCACTTTTATTTTCATACATCTACTTCTTGCACATTACTATTTTCTAATCTTCACTCGACCATTTTACATTTGCATAAAATTAAACTGATAGTGAATTGGTTTCTTTTTAATGGAAGAAGGAACACTAAATATGATGCTAAGTTTATAATTTCTTAACTAAATAGAGTATTTTTTTCCAGAATATCAAATTGTTCTACTGATAAACAATACAGACAAGTATTCTCTTTCATTTCGATCGATGCTACTGAAACAATGGAGTGTCATGCATTTTGGTGTTCTAAACGAAAAATGGCTGAAATGGTAGCCCTTACAGTGGCACATGCTTTCAGTACAGCATATGAATCTTGGAGACTCAATCCAAATGTTAGCGAATTTGAAAAGAGTGCCGGACTTGTTCAATCAGAAAATATGAAAAACACTCTTAACACTATAAAAAGTAATTTAATAGAAGATGAATTGATGGACACTAAAAATGAAAATGAAGAACAAATCATTGAAGAAAAATTAATCGATTTTGATGAAGAACCTGTTACAGAAGTTGGAATTAACATTAGTTATACCATTGCCACACCTAGTGATTTAAATACTAAGAATCAGTGGGTATGTATTATTGTTATTGCTGTTATTATGTAATACTGCTAAAGTACTCTATTTCTTTTATTTTAAATTAAATTGTCATTATTAAAGTTATAAAATTTGTATTACAGGTGTGTTTCGAAGATGATTTCGGAAACGCTTTCCATAATGATTTCCAAAACGAATTCCAATGTGATTTCCCGAACAATTTCCAAAATGATTCACAGCGATGGAACAATTCGAATAAGGTTGACTTGCTCTTTGCATAATTTCCAATTACCATCTAAGTAATAAGAAGAAGGTTTATCTGCTCAGCTATAGATTACTACATTTAAAAATGATATTTTTTAATGCATAGATAATCAGCAACATAGTAACGATTTTATTTTTAAAATTATCTTAATAGCTAATGAAAATAAAAAATAGCAAGACCATGGTAGTGGTTATAAATAGTGACCTATCAAAATTAGATAAAATCTTATAAAATTATACGATATATAATTATTTATTGCCATATAATATTATTTCTAGCTATATTATTATGTATTTATAAGATTTGTGTTCCTAAAGTAAGGAGAAAAGTCATTTGTGCTAAGTTTTCACTTGTGGTTTGTATCAATTGAAAACTATGCAGCCATAAGCTGTTTTGACTCATTACAAATAGAAAATTTTTGCTTGAAGATTGAAATGGGTCTAAACAGGATAATTTAAAGATATTTTTAAAACTTTTAGAATAAGTGTATTAGTTATTCTCTTGTGGAGAGTAAAGATATATTTTTATAATTATTTAATCCTTTTATGTATTTTTTAATATTAAAATTTTGTTTTATTAATCATCAATATTATCTTAGTAATAATAATTATTATTTTGCAATATATCATACTATATTAAATAAAACTGAAATTGAAAATATTGTATGTGTTTAATTTAATAGCTACATTTAGATAAATCAACAAACTGTACAGTTTTTAAAATAAGTGAATAATGAATGTTGAGGAAAAACTAACCAATACCTTATAATCACACATAAATCTAGAAACAATAAATTCTCAGAGTAAAGAAGTTCATGTTTCTTATATAGCAAACTTTGCTATATCTTCCTTTAGTAACTCTGCTGGTATAGGTACTGTAATTCAACTGCATTCTCACTGATAAAATATTTTAATTAATAATTTAGTTACACTTATAAGAAATCAGCTTTTTTTAACATATTAATATTTTGTAATACAATGGCTGATTTGAAAGTTAGTTTTCCCGTTTCTGCAGAGGAAGATATGCAACTTTTTATCACACAAATACCTAATTCGTTTTGTAATTAAACAAATTAACGATGAATTACAAAAACTTGATATCTTTTCATTAGAATCACTTGAATATGTATTGATAAGTATTAAAGATATATTAATCAATAAGCCTAGACAAAGACTATTTACAATTTTAATTGATAGATTAAAAAAGTTGTATTAGTTCAAGAACCACTAACAGAAAAAGAAGACCTGAATCCTAACTTTCTGGCGTTGTTCCCCATCGACGCAGAAAGGTATTTAGATATTCTGGTGAAAATTTCAAACAGCTAGGTGTGAAAAAGTCTAGTTTTTCCACAAATCCTAACTATCTGGCGTTCATAAATTTTCGTAAAGTGACAAAATACAAGTACTTTGGTGAAAACGCCAGAGCGCTAGACATGGGCGGTTCCATGTAAAACACGAAAAACCGTAAATGGAAAATGTCACTTTTCGTACCCAATCCTAACCACTTGAAATTTGCGTCATTTTATAAGTCTTTTTATCTTAATTCTTAAAATCAAAACGCCAGAAAGACCTGTGCGGTCTTTGTTTCTTTAATTAACATTTTATGCGAAAAAGTTTTTTTTTTCACAATTTTTTCCAGATTTTTAAAATATTGTAAAAATATGCTTAAAATACATATTAAGACTTGAAGATTTGGTTGCGTATTATTGAAAGTTTATATAATACGAATTTCGGAACGCCAGATAGGTACGCCCCTCCCTGTTTGCCTATTCATTTGCAAAATTTCATCCCACAGATTGCCGTAAATCCGTTTTGCTCTGAATGGGCACCCTTGGACATAGCGAGGGACGGTATTAACAGCAGCAAACAATACCACAGTGCATATATTTAGTCTTAAATAAAAACATCTTCGATCTCTGTTTTCAGAAGAAATATTTTCTTGCATTTTTACAATTGCAGATGTTCAATTTTCAAGTACATTCTCACTCTCGTCTAGTGGCTCGTCCTGGAAGCTTGTGAGTCTTGTGACGATATTTCCCTAACATGGTATGTACAAAACGTTTTCTTCAGTTGCATATTAAGAAAATAAAGGTCTAAAATAGAAAAATCTAAAAAAAATTCGATGGAAATATGTTGCCTCAGCTTTGTTATTTTGTTCTTGATAAAATTAGCCAGGAAAAAAGACAGCTAAAGTGACGCTTCCCTGATGTCTTTGCATCAGAAAAGTTGTTACTATAGTGACAGTTGCAAAGAAATATTTTAATTTATATTAAAAATGTTTGTCAAAAAAATCCCTCATTTTATCTCATTCAATTACATGCACCACTAAGTATTACTACCAACGCAAGTAATAAGATCATAGCTTGAGTTCTTTATCAACATAATAATGAATCACAAGAACCATTAGATTTTGCTATCTGCTCTTCCGCGTCAGTTGAAGAAAAATGCAGTGTGTTTTCTAAAGAATTGTTAGCCATAGAATTCACAATCAAACAGTTCCGATATTTTCTAACTGGTCAAACCCTTATCATATATACTGACCATAAATCTCTAGCTGCAGCGATGTCAAAAATCAACGGTAACTATCTTCCGAGAAATTGGAGTAATCTTGAATACATTTCTTAATTTTCTACAAATATTCAATATAGCAAAGGCAGTCCAAACATTTCTGCCAATTCCTTAACACATGGTTCTCAAATATCAGGAACAATAGATTTCTTAAGAATGCCAATTGCTTAACAAAATGATCTTGAACTTTGAATTTCATTCAAATCCCAGTCTAACCTAACATTTCCTTGTGGGTAGATAACAATCATGGATTATCAAGACCATTCGTTCCCATGTAATTTCGTTATCCCATATTCCAGAAATTGTAGAACTTTCACATCCTGGTATAAAAGGAACAAGAAATTTTATTACAAAAAGATATATGTGGACAAATATGAATAAAGGCATTAAAAATTGGATTCAGACATACATACATATCGTGTCAATCAAATGAAGTTTTAAGACATGTCAAATTCCTACCCAGTTTATTCAGGAACCGGATCATTGTTTGGAAGAAAACTCATCTTCATCTCCTACATTTAACAGATAAAGGATATAGTTTATAAAGATATTTTATCCATTGTTAACGGATTTCTCGATGATATTGCAAGTTTATTTTAGACTACTATGTCATTAACAGCAAGATTCAATCTGCTTTATAAGCTCCTTTAGAATCAGCAAAATTGGAGACAAGTAAAAGTAGTGTGATTCATTATGATGAGATTGTCCTATTGATCTTTTTAGTCCTCGCCAGTCTACACCCAAGGGTTCTAATTTGTCGATTTTCTAGTAAGGAAACTCACTGATGTTAAAATCTACCACTATCTCAGTTGAAGTTCAAATTTAATTGAGGTTCAATTACGTGGAAACGATTATTGTAACAATTATTTTTATGCAGTTGAACATAAATTAAGATTTAAACTTGAATTTGGCAGTGTGACTTTTGTAAGTAGTAGTAGGACCAACAAACATGCTTCTACTCAAACTACGGTAATTCATAGAAATTGTAGATCCTGAAATTATAAGAAGGTGGTTCACAGGTATTATGAGGTAGATTGTGTTTCAGATATTGATGTAAAGGAGTGAATTGAAGACAGTTTTCGCGACATCCTATTTAACTCTTATTCAACCGAGAAGGCTTATTTTAATCCCAACCTCGACCACTTCGGTCAAGGTAATTCCAAACACCGACATGAGTGGAAGGCATAGCTAAGTACAGTTACAGTCGAGCTTCGATAATTCGAACCTGAAGGGAACAGGAAGAATATGTAACTACAACGACATCAAAGACTAGGGTATATCGTTTGTACTTTTTATCTGTATTGCAGCTTAGCAAGATTTGATCCCCACTGTCTATTTTTCCTCAGCAATCTTCTACTACTTCTAATAATAATCAAAGTTTCAATCTTGTTGCGGTTGAGTTATAGAAGTTCAACTGTAACTCCTTTTCCAAAGAATCCAGAGGCAATACCCATGATCCACGTCAACTACAAGAGTTTTTTCTTTTAAAAGAGTTTATAAACCCATTAGATGTACAAGATGTTGAAGACTGCAATCGTGAAATACAACACTGTGTTAATGTATCATATTGTCACTATAGAAACACTGAAAATAAACAAAATATTCTTTTGTAATATTAAAAAAGAAGCTAATAAACTTGTGTTTTTTCTTATTTTGATTGCTTATTCCTCATTGTTTTCCAAAATATAGAAACCCAGTAAATTCATCACAAGAAATATAAGTCCTAAATCACTTCGAAAATCTTACAAGCAGACAAAAAACAACAAAGGTTCCTTCTGCCTACGAAGTATAAATGATGAACTGTCTCGTGCGTTGTGTATCTCTAAATATGATGAATTTCTCTAGAGATAACACTCAAGTTAGAAGGTTTAGAATGCCACTTCAGGTTCTCCGTAGTCTGCGATTTTTGTTAGGTTCAACCTCTCATTCGGGCGGTAGGGAGGTAGGGCAATGAAGAGGTCACTTCAGCAGGTACGTACTTCCACCATGATCTATATTTTATATAGAAACTGTCTTTCCTTTGAGTGGTTTGCAGAGAGATCTCTATCTTGGTTTGTATTTTACATAACTTTCGTCTTTCATTATAGAGATAAGTGAGCGAGGAAGCAACCACTTCATTTAGAAAAGTGTTAAACTTCTGTTTGGCTTATTTTTAATTTTTTTTATACAACTTCGTGCTGACGTTTTTGTATGGGCAAGACTCTGTAGATAGAGTTTTGCCATTTATTCTTCTGAATTGAATGATCTTCTCGAAAAGTTTGTATTCAGAGTTGTACCAAGTTGGTAGTTTTGAGGTTTTGCATCTATCGTGGCCATAGTTGCACAGTAGGTGTTCACTAGAATGTGCTGAATTTACAGTTAAAGTTTAGTTTCTAGCTTAAGAAAAAGTGCACGTTATGATATTTCGATTTTAGCGGTGTGCTTGATGATACTATATTGTTTTAGGTTTTGCTTCTGATTCGAGCAGCAGTGTTCATCTCAAAAATAAGTCCAGCTGGGACTGGATAATTTAAATACAAGCAGGTAAATGTTCCTAGTATATAAAAACGTAGGTTTTGTACTGTAAAATCATGAATTACTTTAAGATTTTAGATATAATAAATGTTACAGTAGTAAAGAGTTTTGCCAGTTTACAAAATTTTATTTGCGAGCATTTTAGTAGTTTCTTGATCTGAGTTTCACTCTATGACTTTCTCAGAAACTGATATTTCTAAAAGGTCGTCTTCGCTAAAGATCTATCGTCTCATTCTAGTATTTTATTATTAGTACTAGTTTCTATAGACTAAGTATGTGATATTCTTATATTGGGTAATATCAGTTCGATCAGAGACTATATGGTATACCACGGAGTTTATGCATTTGAGTAGGTCAGGGGTCCCCAACCTTTTTGTATTTAAGAGCACATTCTCGAATATCGGTCGAGCGGCGGGCGCCAGTTATTTTTTCAAAGTAAATTTATGGTTATACATAATAGCAATACACAGAATATACAAAAAAAAATATTTAATTTCAAAAATATAATTTTAAGATACAAAAATTATTGTTTACATTCTTATGTAAAATAAATAATTATTTAATAATACATGCAAAAGTTTACTTCTTTCTCTTACAAAGGCATATTGCCTATTCCGTTTCGGTTGTCTCGATAGAATTCTTGTGATGCTGATTGCCAGCTGCCCTGTCATCTTTTTGGTGGTCGTCCGATAGGTCTTTTGTCTTGTGGTTTGTTGTTTCTAAAGATTTTGGCTATTCTATCGTCTGCCATTCTTGTCACATGTTGGTTCCACCCTCTTCTTTGCTTTCTTATCTATCTTACAAAATCGCCTGTTTCACATTGTCTTCTTATTTTACTGTTTATTTGCCAAAAGTGTACATGGTACAAAAATTCTTTATAAAAAATATAAATCTCAAAGTCAATGTGATCTTTGGCACTGCATTTCATTGGCAATTGTTTCATAATTAGGAGAGTATGATGATATTCCTCCTCGTAAGCAATCATGCAGGTGTTCATCTGTAAGTCGAGATCTGTACTTTAATTTTATGATATTCATTGTTGAAAACAATGATTCATACAAGTATGTGGAACTGAAAAACGATTTTATCTACTATATTCAAGAACTTCTCATCTTATACATTGGATTTTAAAACAATGTGGTTCTGAAGATCCATAATTTCTAGCTCCACTTCTTCTGTTCTTATTTGAACAAAACATTTACTTGGCAAGTAAAAAGATTAATAAAAAAAACCGTTGCTTTTCAAACTGATCTTGAAGTAATTGAAGGTTGATAACAAATAATGATAAGTCAATTTTGGCATCGCCTATCATTGTTTCATATTTGGGAAATGCACAAGTGACTTCATCTGCAGATGTGATATCCACAAAATCATTTTAGCTTTACAAATCCAATCGTTACAGCTATATGTTTGTCTTTTCCCTCCAGCTCCAAGTTTAAATAATTCAATCTTTCCATTATGTTTGTGAGAAAACCCAAATCCACCAGCCAGCGAGAGTCTGTCAGTTCAACAAAATCTCGATTTTTACAATTGAGATAATTTTTTATTTCTTCATTTAAATTAAATTTACAAGTCTTGCAAAAACTTTGCCTTTACTGAGCCAACACATTTCAGTATGCAGAATGAGGTTAGGGTCTTCAGGATTTTATAATAGGGCCTTGAAAAGGAAGTGTTGTAAAAGGGCTGCTCAAATAAAGTTTACTATTTTTGTAACTACTTTTATGACGTGTCCAAAAAGTAGTTATTCGTCCTATCATCAGTAATATTTTCAGTAGATCTTCTTTTACAGTAAAGTTACTAAATACCATTCTCGTCATAACTGCTAACTGTGCTGTGTCTGATATATCTGTAGACCGTCAAATTGTAGTGAGGACCAGTCACTTTTTAACTGAATTTGCATGTCTTTGGAAATGGCATGTATATTTTTTGTGACAGTATTATCCGACAACTGTAAATCTTGTATTGCTGATAACATAATCTCTTTGTTAGAAAATCCCTCAAATAAGCAAGCAACAGTTCAATTTTTAAATTTAGACTCGTTTCGGATTATCCTGACTGCACAAATCCACCAGAACTTAAAATCTTCTATTTCCCTTTAGCCCAGGCTTTCTATATTATGCCATCCATAAGAGTATACTCGTTAGTTGTGTTGCTGCATGCATCCTTTTCCTATTCATTTATATTATAAAACGGCTACCTGCTTGCCAAGTGTTAACCCACCACGGTTCAAATAAAAATAATTTAATTTCTTTAAAATCTACTTTTTTAACTGATGGTTCTGCGTCATACACATTAAAAAAGGAATGATAAACGATCGGAAAAGACTATAACTCTTGTAATAATGCTACATTACTAATAAAACATATTTCAAATAATTCACTTTCGGATTTCTAATTTGAGCTTTCTGGACGACCGTGATGCAGCGTGCAGAGCCCCTTACTTCTACTACGGACAACGGTTATTTCTTAACTAGAACTGTACACCACAGCACTTAATCCTAAACGGGTCTAAATTCAAAAATTGAACTATATTATATTATTATGTTCTACAGGGAATTTTAATATATGTGCAATTCGAAGTGCTATTCGACGGTGGTGCCCTCTCGTAAAAAAAGTGAGAATGTATGTAATGTTTAACCGAAAACTTTACCGAGATTTGAATTGGTGCTTAATCTCAGATGGCGCTATTTGGCGCTTTGACGGAACGGAACTGGCGCTTCTATAAGATAAAATATTGGCAACACTGTCGTGGTCGTATAGTGGCGGGCACAAGTGAAACGGTCGCCGGGCGCCATGGTACCTGCGGGCATAGGGTTGGGGACACAGTGTAGAGCAAATGGTTTAGTGTGACTGATTGGCTGTTAGGGCTACTGTCAATTTTTCTTTGACGCTAGTTCTAATTTGTTCATCACAATCTTTATATGTTCCTTACTGTTCTTTATCTTCTTATCTGTTGATCGTAATCTATTATCTTCGAGCGCCATTGTGTATAAACGCCCCTGCTCTTTATTTTATCTCCACTTTGCTCTCTTTATTTTGCTTTTCCTTAATATCTCGGTATTGTGAAGATGCACCTAGGGGAAGTATTCTTGGGCTTGCCTTCCGGCTAAAAGATCATTTCTCTTTCTGGTGCAAGTGGCGATGCTTTGCTGGTTTATGGAAGTTTCTTTTTGAAAGCCTGATCCTTATGATTTACTCTGACTCCCAGAAAAGTTTGCATTTTAAAAATTAATTTTATTTTAGGGTTGGCTTATTGCTTAATGCTTATAAGAAATTAGTATAAATTTTCAGAAAGCTGGCCTTTATTCCAGTTTGTGGTTTTCTATAGGACAGAATTATACAGATTTGGCTGTTTGAGGTTCAATCCATTTTCCGGACACAGCAGGCGAGGACGCAACTAACATCCAGTAACGACCATGGTCATTTACAGTAAATTCTCGAACGATTCTAGATCATTAAAACTCTTAAATTATAAACAGACTGTTTCCCCTTAATAGCTAAGTGTACAAATTTGCGGGTGACTGTTGGTTGTCAAATACTTGAACTTCTTATCTTCTCGATTAGCGACTTTTCAGTCTCTCTCTACTCCGTACTCGACGCAAAGATGCTGACAAGAAAGATGGGCAACAAAAAAGTAGCGTTATAAAAGGGAAATTACAAACTTATAATTCATAGTTGACAAGCTAGAATTATCAACATGTCCTAACTCTTCTGACAATATTATTCTTCATGTTTCAAAAAATGGCTATAACTTTTTTATGCGTAAATGAATTGCAATACACTTAGTGTTCATCAAAACATATTATGGTACAATGTTTAAAACGCAACACACTGGACTTTCCAATGCAAGGGTTGACGCAATAAATTAACAAATACGAAGTTAGACTTGTAATGTCTTCATGTACCACCGGAATGTTAAAATATTGGTACAAAGTGTTTTAACACAACATCGACAAACTTATAAGATAGATCACTCATAACAAGACAAACCTTTGCCTTTAGTAATGTTTTCCTTTTTGCATAATTCCATTTCACTTAGAGAACGAGGCTTGCTGGAAAAATTTCTGCAATCGGGTACTTCCGGTGGCGTTAGCGTTGTGCCATTGTCAAATATTTTTCAGTTCTAAACTACAATTCAGTTGACAGTTCGTGATCAAGCTAACCAGTTCTGTTTACATAACGCGTTGAAAAAAGTGATTTTGTAAACATTTTCGAGTAATGATTTTTTACGATTTTTGCAGCAACTTAACACCCAAACAATGCATCGAAAGTTCCATCGAATAGAACTGTTTATAATTGGTTTGCTGAGTTCCAGCGTGGACGTTCTTTTCTCAGTAATGCATTTCGTGAAGGTCGTCCATCTACGTCTGTTGTTGCCACTAACGTTGATGCTGTGCGTGAAATGATTGAGCGAGATCAACATGTGTCATACCGTGACATAGGGGTCACCTTGCGCATTGATATGAAAGCAATACACATCATTTGAGCGTACGGAAGCTTTACAGTCGCTGGATTTCCTATAATTTGAGCGAAACTCAAAAGAAGAATCGTATGAGTTAGTGCAAAGAAATTCTGAAGAAATTCGACCGAGATCATTTAAATTTAGTATACGACATTGTTACTAGTGACAAAAGTTGGATCTACTCATACGATCCGGAAACTAAACGACAATTCACTGTTTGGATGTTTTGAGATGCGTCGAAAACCACAAAAGTTGTTCATTCACGCAGTGTTGCAAAGTAAATGATTGCTTGTTTCTTCCGTATTTCTGGGCATGTGATAACAGTAGCCTTAGAGAATCGAAGAATTGTGAACGCTGATTGGTACACAACAATTTGTTTGCCGAAAGTCATCAGTGAAATCAGAAAAAACAATCCAAATCGGCGTATCTTTCTTCACCATGACAAGGTAAGTGTCTAGACAGTTTCACAAACTGTCGACTTTTTGGCCAGTAAAAAAGTGAAATTAATGTCGCACTGTCCGTATTCGCCTGATCTAACACCAAATGACTTCTTTCTGTTCCCTACAATGAAAAACAAGATGCATGTTGAGCGTTATTCTTTGCCTGAAGCAGCCGTTGAGGCATTTAGACAACTGGTTTCTGAGGTCCCAGCTTCAGATTGGAAAAAATACTTCGAAATTGATTTGGGCGTATGAAAAAGTGTATTGATGCTAAGAGCAAATATTTTGAAAAGCAATTAAGCCGTTTACTAAATTGTTTCTGTGTTTTCCTTAACCATTTGCAGAAATTTTTCAGCAAGCTTCGTATTGGTGATATTTACAATTTAACCAGAAAATACCTAAAGGTACAGTTTTGTTTGCATTGTGATTTTGTCCCAGTAAGTTAAATAGGTCATGAATGTGCACTTTCTTTCTAAATAAAAATAGACAAGGTAGCTTGAAAATCTGTTTTTAATTTAAACTTATTAGACCGAACTTAAGCACTATATAGAGGGCGTCCCACCTAAAGCACGTTCTTTCATAATTTCGTTTTTTAAAAAGTTAGGAAAAAAATTCAAAATAAATTGTTTTTGGCACTTGATTCTTTTAACAACTAAATTTATTTTTGCGTTGCATGAATGCGTGACACAATGTCACTTTTGTCTTAAATACGATGCTATGGATATCTTTACATATTTGGGTTCCTCATGAAACCTGTTTTTCTTCGATGTAGGGTTTGTCATATCTACGATGCATCCTTTAGTAATTGTTTTGACAAAACCAAATATTCTTCGTTTTGTGAGTTTTGCGTTAGTGGGGTTCACAGGCTATTTAAACTACAGAAGTTGTTTTTTGCACATGTGTATACAGTGTGTCCAAGATAAGGATGCACAGCATGGGGATCTTGGAAACGGTAAGAGATACAGCATCGGTTAAACGGGATGAAAGTTGGCTATTTATAGGACCTTTTTGTTGGCGTTTGCAAAATCTAGATATCTTGGATAGTTTTAGAGATGTTTAAAAAAAATTAGATTTCTCGATTTTCATTATTATTTTTTCATTTATTTATTTGAAGAGACATCGGAACACTTAAACCACTTTTCCATTGGCACTTTCTGTTCTCTATTAAAATACGCTAACAAAATGCCTGTACAACGTTTCGGTTTTGAGTAACCATTATCAACCTCATTTTTTTAAATAGGCGGAAAAATAATTGAAAATTGTTTTGAATAGCTCTTGTTGTCACGATTCTAATGACGTAAACATGATAGAGTTATTTTAGTTTTGATTTTTTTGTGTTTACATATTTACATCATTAGAATCGTGACAACAAGAGCTATGGTTTTAGTTTTCCGATATCTCTTCAAATAAATAAAAGAAAAAATAATAATGAAAATCGAGAAATCTACTTTTTTTAAAAATATCTCTGAAACTATCCAAGATATCTAGATTTTACAACGCCAACAAAAAGGTCCTGTGAATAGGCAACTTTCATTCCATTTAACCGATGTTGTAACTCTTACCGTTTCCAAGATCCCCATGCTGTGCATCCTTATCTTAGACACACTGTATATAGGGTGTCTTTGAATTCCACCATCGAATTTCAATCACGTACTCTCAGGCTTAAAATAAGACGAAAGGTCCATATAAGCCTATATCTGATTTTGCTTTTTTGTGAATTGCATTGATATCTGACAGTGTGTTATTGGCAATCTGGAAGCACATCACCATTTAATGTCTTTACTTTTTTTCTTTTTTCAGTAAAATAAATTTTAATTAACAATGCTTTAAATTTTATTAGAAATTACATGAATTCCATTTCTTATAATTTATTAATATATTGAACGGTTTACTTAAAAAAGGATTCTTTAAGTTGAATAAAGTTTTTATTTCATTTGATATTTATAAACAAAATATTATATTTAGCAAAAAATCAGATTTTCTTTAATTGCAACCATATATTTTACAATATCTCTAAAATCTGTCAATTTCTGCAAAAAATAGTTATTTACATAACAAGTCCGGAAAGTGATACTTTACAGGACAAGCCTCTAGGCGAGTCCTGGAAACCTGCGAGTCTTGTAAAAACACTTCCCAGACTTTTCTGTCTATTAAAAAACTAGAAAAAATTAAACACATGCTTGTAAATTCTTTAGTATAGAGTATCGTATTAGAGATAAAAGGACACCGTTTAATAATTTGTGGAAAATCAAACAGCAATGCTAGTAATATGCTTTCTATAGTGTCACCAGAGATGCGTCGTGAATAATGGCTGCATAATGCCACTGTTCCAAACATTTTGGGAGAGAGATTAGTTTAAAGATCGATAAACTGTAGACAAATCGGCACTGCCAGAGAAGAAAGATTTTCCTTGGTTCGCTGCGTTAAAAAATAAAGTAAATTTTTTTGAAAAGCATCGTTGATGATTGCAGCCCCGTAATTCTTATGGTCGAACCGCTACTGACTATTATCCTACAGAACCTAGATTAAATGTTTTTTTTAACTTATTAAAGAAAATACGATCGTTGTTTGCCATTTTATTACCATTTTTTGTAAAATCTATATTTATTCACTTTGTGTACTTTTAGGTACCCTAAAGTTCCAGTGTCCTACACATAGGACAGCAAAAAAAAAGGTAAACATGAAATTATATTTTGATTTTTTTTGTGAAACATTCTTTAGTACACAGTTTTTAGCTAAATTAAAAGATTTTACACCTTTACGCTTAGATCTCTAATTATTCTTAGCAGGGCCGAAGCTAGGGGTAGGCAGAGTAGGCACCTGCTTAGGGGCGCAAGAGGTAAGAGTGCAAAGGAAAAATAATAAAAAATAGCTCTGACATTTAAAACTTTTTAAATTTTTTTGTGCATTCTACAATCAGATGGTCCAGCCATTTACTCTAAGGGCACGGTTTGTGTGTGAGGCGAAGAATCTTCAAAAAAAAACTGAGGCAATATGCATTTGTGATTCTTTTGGTTTTTTAGTATTTTGTTTTGGAAAAAATTAATTAAGTAAATCATTTGCTACAAAAAATGTGACAGTTGATATAGCGTGCAAATATATCAAAGGATTGCTAGAAGAAATCTAGAATTATAGAAACGATTGTTTTGCTAAAACTGATAAAGCTGCTAACTATATATGCTAGAACTGTAATATTCCCATAGAACCATAGAAATGCCCAAAAGGAAAATTAAAAGAATGCCTGGAGAGCTTGGAGCTGATTCTAACTTGACTCCAGATGTCACACAAAAGCAAATAATACTTCAAGTATGGATTCCATAACTTCCCAAGTTAAATGAACTCTCAGCTGATTTTGAGTTGTTAAATGTTGCGTCATTTTTAAAGATGAGCTTCGGTGACATAGAAAAGTGTATTAAAGATTTGTGCATAAAATATCCGAGGAACTTAAATTCCGTAGAGTTTCTATAAAAAGCTGAAAGTTTCAGATTCTAGGCTCAGGAGCTTTCTAAATCTCAAAGCCAATCTCCTATTGAAATATTTCAAAATTTGAATAAATCTGATTTACTTGTTGAGTATCCTAATTTTTCTACAGCAATACAAATATTTTTAAACATAGGCACCCGTAACAGGGCCTCATGTGAAAGATCGTTTTCTAAATTAAGACTAATTAAAAACTTCTTAAGATTGGCTATGTCTCAAGAAAGACTGTCTCATACAGCTCTAATCTCTATAGAGAGGTCCATAATAGATTCTAATCATTTGAAACATATATTTCAGAATTTGCAGCGCAAAAAGCAAGAAAAGCTTGTATCTGAAATGATTATTTTAACTAATAATTTAAATTTTCAAACGGATGTGCACATTATTAATTTCCTATAGGTATAATAATATTGTTGTGTTCCTGTGTTTACTATTATTATAGAGTATAACAGTAATAATTAATTGTAAAGCGTGTGATTAGAAAATGGCAAATTTACTTTCAAATAAATCGTCATACAGTAAAATAAGTTTTTTTTCACTTTAGTGCACTGGGAGGAGGGGGGCAAAAATGCCGCTTGCCTATAGTAAAATTTTGCCTAGCTACTGCCCTGATTTCTAGTAGTGGTGCTTAATGGATTAGAAAAAGAAAAGTAGAAAATTTCGTGTACAAGATGTACTTACTATGTTTTTGATTACATCATTTAAAATTAAACATTAAGCACTAACATGATATAGGTGTAATTATCTAGAAGGGAGCACAGTTCCTTGATTACAGCGTTTTTCAGATCACATGTGCTAGGGAATTCAACAAGAAATACAAAAGATATAAAATACAAGATAATATTTGTAAATGCGGAAATATTTATTTTAAGAAAGATTGAATTAAATAAGCTTGAAAAATCAAAGAATATTAAAAATAAATTGTACTACACATTTTACAATTAGGTCCATTCAACAATGCGTTCAAATTCTTATCAATGAAAGCAAAAATTTCATTTAATTTGCGTTACTCATGCGCAAAACAAGGAATCCTGCACGATTGCTCGCATTTCCCAGACGGTAGCGCCGAAACGGAAAATTGGCACACCAACAAAACCGGACAAGAAGAGAAAGTAACAACAGTCGATATTTTGCGAGCAGCTGTCGCCTGCTGGAAGGAGCAAGTACGGAGCTACGTCTACACTCGCGAACAAGCCGTTAACACATTCCCAAACGTCCCATTCTTGAATAGCTTAAATATTCTGTGGTAGAAGCCTCATTTCCAGTAGCATTCAAGACTTAAATCCCTAAGCGCTCCTATTTTGCACGGATTTATTAACAAACGTACGTCTGGGATCATCTTAGATTATGAAAAGGGGTGGGGGATTTCGCGAACCACTATCACTGCTTTTCATATCAAACTAATACCTCATGCGGTGTGTGTAGTGTTCGAGTATATTGCATAATTTGTAATGCGCGCTTATTGAAGAACATTCGGGGATTGATGTTTGTGATAAGATAAAATGTGCTAAGGGAGTTGCGCTGTATCAAAACTTAAACCAAAGGTAGGGGAGCTTTCCTGCTTTTGTTTTTAATAAAACTTGTGGAAATTGCAGGTGCAGCATTTAAAAAAATTCACGTTAATTTCCCAAGACGGCTTTTATTTTTGATATTGATTATATCCTTGACCTAACACACGATATCTCTAGGTCATTATGTGATTAAATTTTGTTTTTCTATATATTTTTAATATCGAAGAAGCGAGTTAATTTGGAAATGGTTTAGTTACGGCCAATGTTTTCCTTATCTGTTTATTGTCTAAAGTAAATTAACGGAAAATTAAAATCATTTTGTTTTACTAATAAATAATATTAAATAATACAATAAATAAAACATCTCTGTACAAAAATCACGGAAAATTAACCTCAAGTTGGTGATATTCTGATGTGATAATAAAAGAAACCTAGTAAGTAAATTTTCAGAAACAACCACCAATATCTGCATTATAACCGCAATTATCAAAACAAACTATTTTTATTAAATGAAATAAGATAATTAATTAATAGCAATAACAGTTTATATAATGGTACCTACCACTTGTTTGACAAGAACATTAGATCAATCCTTGTTAGGTAAATTTTCTGTGGAAATTGTCAGTAATGATATTCCGCCCTTAATGTACTGCAGTCAGTATAAGATGGTTCGTAATAAATGTTCATGTGGGTAATCTAAAGAATGTAGTACAATTCCATTTTCCCTTAGTAACTAGAATTAATTCAATTAACTCGTTAGGAAAATTAGCCCAAGTCTTAAAATAACTAAAACTTAAAAGTTCCAGTTTTCCTCCACACTTAACTAAAACTTTAACGTAATTTCTAGCTTAAAATTCATATCATATTATAACTTAGGCTAATCTTAATTTTAATTTCACGTATACTTGAAGATTACTTAACCAAACTCTAAACTATAACAATATAATTTGCATCTTGCCTAATTAGTCCAACATCATCTTTAAAGCACACAGAGATTGAAAACAAAAATGCTGATAAGATTTAGTCAAACAAATGAACTCTGGGTTAAAGTGGGTTCTACTGTGTTTCGTTAACTTTACAACATTTTTTGCTGTTATGAATGTAATTGACTGCAAACATCCAGATATGATTGTTTTTGAAAGACCAAAAGCTCTTCTAGATTCCAAGTGTAATCTGTAATCAACAAATGAAAAATCGCCATACTTTTCATTTCTTTATCTTTTTCTTGGCTGTATCTAACAATGAGAAAAATACTTTGTATGTTTTTTAGAATAAGGTCTTTAGATTTTAGTCTTCAAGAAATTCTAGTCTAGAACGTTTAGATGAAAATCAATGTGCCCTCAATAATCCTTTCAAAACAATTCAATTTTTTGAGTGAAACGATAACTGAACAATAGTTATGCTAAAGAAAGGATATGTCAACACATGCATTACCGTAAAGTGTAGATTTTATAAATTGCTCTGATGTCGGTTTGATTTCGATACTTCGTAACATACCTATCGCGGGACGTTTTCAAAAAACGAGATTAGCAACCTAGCCAGTCAAGAACGGAAAGATTCATTATAACTCCTGTAATCAAAAAATAACCAAAAGCTTTAAAAGATTTTCTGTAACATATTCAATGTTCGTGAACTTCAAATAACGTTCCATTCCCCTAACTCTTCAACTCGAAGCAGTAAAAAGCATTTTTCGATTAAAAACATCGCTATAAAGACCTTGGCATTAAACTATTCATCGTTTCATTAGGTGTATGTCTGAACTAGTATATGAATGATGTTTACTTTGTACAAAGTGTTTGTTTATACAGGACCAAGCCTGCATCTTTGTTAATATTCACGATAAAGCAAAAAATTTTAAATAAAAGCCGAATTTTGCAAATTAGGCCACTAGATGGTAAACGTGAAATTCTGATGCTATGTTTTCCTACAATCAACTTTTGTTTTAAATGGCATGATATATTTTTCTGTTTCTGTAATAGAGAATTTTCTCTTTTTGGATTTATAGAAATATCATATCCTTACATAACAACATTTCCAAGATAGATTATCATATAACCAAAAACCCAGCAGACATTGTAAATGTTGTGATTATTTAGAAAATATCGTACTGGCGATTAGGCGTGAACTATGATTTCAACAAAATGGAGCTCTTCCCCATAAAGAAAAAAATGTCCGGAACATCTTCAATTTTAAATTTGAAAACAACTTGATAGCAAATAGTGTCCCTGTTACTTGTCTAGCTAGGTCACCTCACTGGTCAATTCTAGAAGTAGAAACAAGAAGTTTATGCTCTATTCCTGGCGGATCTACCTCCTCTAGATTTGTTGAAATGATAGCCTAAACTTGTTGCATAATGCATCTCCCAGAATTCTAAAATTGATTAGTCAAGTAGCCTAACTGGCCAAAGGATAGGACCACCATTTGCTATCCAGGTACTTTTCCAAATTTGAAATTTAGAATTTTTTGAACATTTCTTCTTTTATGAGAAAGGACTCTAGCTTGTTGAAACCACAGTTCACGCCTAATATCCAGTAGGACATCTTCTAGACAGACGCAGAATTTCTCATGTTTACTGTTTTGTTTTTGTTATATGATAATTATAACCTTGTTCAGTAAATACTCGTTTGTTTCGAAAATCTTGTTATGTAAAACTATGATATTTCTACATATTCAGATAGAGGAGAAAATCTTCTATTCAACAAAAAAGCAAATATGTAGGTATCATGCTATGTAAGGAAAAAAGTTGACTACCGTGGATATTAACAAAGATGCAAGATCGACCTTCTCTGAACAAACACACTGTGTAATTGGTCCTTATGGAATAAACATTAGATGAGCATTTCACAAAGACTTGACAATTCCTGGCATAGATTGCTGAATGTATCACTTTAATAATACTTCAGTTTCGAGAGTTTTTATTATATCACGAAAATTACTTCATTTTGAAAGTCATCGTTTTACATGCGCTTTTGACAATTTTTCTTGGAAGCTATGTTAGGTAATTGTGTTTTTGGGAAAGAGATAGAAAGTACTTTAGTATTTTTTATTTCGACTTTTTTATTTATAGAGTCTCTGCTAATGCTTTAGCTATCGAAATCAAACTGCATTGTGTTTGGAATATTCTTAAAGAAAAAATAATTTCAAGTTAATGAGCTCAAAAAAGAAATTTGATTAGTCTAAAGATATTGATTAGTCTAAAGATATTGATTAGTTTTAAAATCCAAATTGGTCTGTCCAAAGACCTCAACCAGCTCGATAAGCGTGATCAGTCCAAAATAA
>VTPC01000486.1:138982-173304 GCA_011009095.1 Ignelater luminosus | reverse complement strand
TAAATTAATTACTTAATTTAAAATATTGTAAGATTTAATATTTTTTTCTGTACAGCTACAGTCTCCTTATTAACTAAATTGTTCAAAAATCTCTTTGAAGCATGTTTTTACTTAGGTAACTTAATCATCCTTTTTTAAACACGCGGGGATAGCAGAAATCAACATAGAATTATTTTACAAAAAATGATGTTTTGTAAGAAAAGCAAATTGCAATAATCTTCGTCTAAACCTGATTTGGTTTTACTACAGCTATTTAATATTTTTCAAAATCTTTAACTACACAATTCCTATACTTGTAATCTTTAATTAGGAGTCCCCAAATTCTGAGCTAGATACGATTTGTGATTTCTGGGGCATATCATATAAATTTCAGCCTGACGTAAAGAAATTTGGCAGAGAAGAAGGAAGAAGGATAGGTTTTGGATACTAATCCGTTCTGGATAAAAAACTTAGAACAGCAGGGATCCGATTTATAGATTCTGACCCCAGCAGCTTTCCTTTCATTGTACTCTCATATATTTTACAGTTTTTAATATTTTAGAAGTATGAGTATTGCGTTTGATTAATAAAAAAGAAGTTTAAGATACCTAAAGAAAAGGTTGATAATAGAAAAATTTTGTCATCTCGAAAAACAATGCCAAACCAAATAGGTTTGCGAAATTTCGGCAATTTTAAAACTTTGACTGGTTCAAATACCTTCTACAAACCTGACAACCGAATTTAAGCTTATAGCAATGTTCTATAGTTATGGAAAATAAATACTTGCAACAAGCGATTTTCCGAAAGGTGTTTGTCACTACTATCATGATTTGAAAAGTAAATTCTCAGTTGTTAATATGATTACAGAATTAAAATTAATTTAAGATGCATTTTGTAGGCTTTTTTGATATTATCTGGTCTAGAGCTCAAGTATCTTCAATACAAAACTGGGCAAAGATCGCAGCATAATTCTTTTTTCAACTGTGTAAACTGTAGTAAATATTTAAGTACCTAAGATTCGTGCTTCACATCTACTAAATAAAGATCACAGTATTAAATGCATCATCCTGAATTAATCAAGAATCTTGAAGCATTTCTTTGCGTTTGATCCAGTTTCTAATAAAGTACTGAACAGTACCAGAACATGCAGATAATTGTTTGTACGGGGGATACCGCTAATATCCGCGGAATCGAGTACTCCTGGTATTGCCAGCGTTCTGCAATGGTCACATTCGTAAAATTTGACATTTGTTACCAATAATACAGTTAACAGTTTGAATTCGAACCGAGCAGTCTCGTTTCAACAGAATTTAACAGAGCAATTTTGTGAAAAAAAAATGGAAATATCGCAGGGGCCAGACCAGCTTTGGAGGCCCTGGGCTAATACTGTTTGAGGGCCTTCCCAATTAACCAGAGGTTAGGGTAGTTGTGGAGACCATTCGCCATTTTACTGATAAACTGTTTTTTATCCATTTTTAAATCGGAAAAATTATAGTCAACAAGCATTGAAAAATTCTTTTCTTTTATTTGATGCACTTGAATATACTAAATCCGCCCCCGAATTGAATTACATAACAGTTTTCTTATGAAACATAATTTTTGTCAAGATATCTCCTTCCATAATGCGACATACAATTATCCTTAGGATTTATCGGTATCTAAAGGGTATACTGTAGGGGTATGTAGACATCTGTATCTGAGATTTTGGTATCAAACTAAATGTGTCACTCAACTACCTTTCCTTGCTTGTGATGATACACTCAAAAGCTTTACTATAGCACCACATGCAATAGCATAACTATAGCAGCTTTAAAAAGAAACATACTTATTACATAGTGTGCCTTAAAAAATAAAAACAAAATGTTTGTTACGTTGTTGACGTTAGCTGTTAGTGAATTTTATTGCAAGGCGCCCCGAGAAACATACCTCACAGACGTTGAGAAATGCAAGATTTGGGCTCTACATGAGCAGAATTATGGAATCCGCAAAACTGCTTAGAGAATAACTTTGTCCCACAAAGCGGTCCTAAATCTTCTGAATAATTTAGATAATTATGTGAAAAACAAAAACCGTGTGGCAAAAAAATTTCTCTTAGCTCTCAATGGCGATGGCGCTTGGTTAGTTTAGCAAGCAATAGCACGAACTGGATGGACTGTAAAAAGAGTCTTAGAAAAATGTCCCCACATCGAAAGACAAAAACTAAAATCTCTCCAAAGACTTCCGCCGCGCCACACGACTGCCCGCTTAGAATTTGCCAAGCGTAACATGTATAACATTGTAAAATTCATTTTTGTTTCTGAAATTGTTAAGATAGTTTTTTCCAATTGGAAGAAGTTTAATCTGGACGGTCCGGACGGTTTCAATTCAAATTGGAGGAATTTCAGAAGAGAACCTCAGTTTTTTTCTAAAAGAAAGCAAAATGAACAGCGAAGAATACACTACGGTACATTATTGAAAAATCATTTGCTACCGTTTTTTGATGAAAATGAACGAGAGGAATGGTTGTTCCAACAACACAACGCAAGAGTACATGTTAGTCGAGAAACAAAACAGTGGTTTAGAGACAACACAATAAATTTGTTAGAATGGCCAGCTTCTTAGCCGGATCTAAATCCTATGGAAAGTCTCTGAGGAATCCAAAATCTATTAGAGGAATTTATGAAAATAACAGGCGGTTCCAGACAACAGAAGAAATAAAAGACGTCATTAATGCAATCTCCAACAAGAACTCATGGATAAACTTATTGAAAGTATGAACAACAAAATTTTTGAGATTATTCGGAAAAATGGGGACACGCCCATTATTAATAATGTCATTTCTAATTGTTTTTTTTTATTTTTATTGTGTAAGTTCTGGAAATAAATAAGTTTTTGAATTGGTGCTATAGTTGTGCTCCTAGGAAAATTTAGATTTTCACTACCAACTGTTTAAATTTTCACAAAAAAATCTATGTTTTAACCAATGTTTTTTTTTGAGTCATATTCAACTCATCGTTAACAATTCCAAGTCGAAAACTTTTATTAAGCGCTAAATACCGTAAAATTGCATGTGGTGCTATAGTTATGCTATTGAGTGTATTATAAAGCTGTTCCAATTAGATAATAAAAACTTTTATGGACTAGTATTAATTGTAATAATATCAGGTTTTGAAAAATAAAATAAAACTTTTAATTTTATGGAAGTAGAAGAACTTTGAGTCAGTCTACGTGTACTTGGCATCATTATTTGAGTCAAAAGTCACAACTTTAAGCAACAGAAGAGAGCAAGCAACTCGCTTGCAGAGGCAGCCTCGGGACGACACAAGTATCATATTTGCTAACCATACCTAGAAAAGTTTAAATTGTTATTTTTATTTTTTGCTGACCGCACGTGGAGCCCCGTGATTGAACAGCCCATAAAGACCTCTAAAATATCAAATCGTGATTTTAGAGTGATGACTTTTTATGATTTCGATATGGGTTAACATTACAACAATGCGTGGAAAAATTATTTGGAGATGAAGCACCATCCAGAACTACGATTTACAAATGGTTTGCAGAATTCAAATGTGGAAGCCCAACATTTAATGACGGTGCTGATCGGCATGTGGTATACCGTGAGATAGATGCATTTTTAGGCATAGGATTTTGCACGATCATTTGAATGTAAGGAAGCTTTGCAGCACATACAGCCCAATGAACTGTAGACTTTTTGACCAGTGAAAACATCACATTAATGACTCATTGTCCATATCCGCTTGTTGTATCGCCTAATGATTCTTCTTGTTTTCAAAAATCAAAAATAAAATGCGTGGCCAGCGTTTTTTATCGCCTGAAGAGGTCCTTAAAGCATTTAAATCACTTGTTTCGGAGGTACTTTGCTCAGAGTGGAGAAAATGTTTCGAAGATGTCTAGATGTTAAAGACGAGTATTTTGAGAAGCAATAAAGCGATTTACACAACGTTATATGTGTTTTGTTTTACTTTTTCTGCGAATTTTAGCAGTGCCCCTCGTATAACTAGAAGAAATAAAAGTTAAGGCTGCCTCTAAGAGAAATCCTAGATCGCATCATGTCAGTTTTCTGTCTCCTGTTTTGTTCACTTTTCAATGTGTAAATAAACAGTGTAATGCGTCAAGCTGGAGGATATCAGTTGCAAAAAAGGTTTTCATAAATTATCGGCAGAGTAAAGGGTTTGTATGGTTTAATCATCCTCTAGCGGAATTTGTTTTGGAAAAACAGATAGGATTACTGTAGAGAAATCTTAAGCATGTTCAAGTAATCTTAAGCATGTTTAAGCAATCTTAGAAGCGCATCAATTGTTGGGGTTTAGTTCGAACAAAAACAAAATAGTATCTAATGCACGGATAGAGACAGTTAATAATATAATCCACTTGAATGAAGGATAAGGATATACTTAGATGTTCTTTGAGATTTTATGCATACCTAACTCAATGGTGCAGGTTTGGGACACTGGGAGTTTGTTACCTTTTTGAAGCGGAAGATTCAAATAGGTAAATTTTGTTAATTCAATTAGATATTAATTCCGTCTCAAACTTAGTTAAATTACAAGAAATATACAGAATGTTACTTATTTTCATTTGTATGCTGTTAGATAAAGTATTTAAAATTATATCCCACTTGTATTTTTTTAAATCAAATTCTCTGCTATTTTACAAATTAAGTTAATTTAGGCATGAACGACAAAAACAAGCTGATAATGCAAGCTGAAAAATGCGTTTTATCCGTGATTGAACGGAATGCAAAGAAAATACTGAAGAAATGCTATATCCGCCTTAAAATATAGTATAAGCTTGTAATAAAGAAAGAAAATCCCTTAATACGTTGATGATTGGAAGTGGAGCAGACCATTCCAATTTCTCAAAAAGAAAACAAGGCTACCAATATTTACTTTTATATGAATATACCGTCTTTTTCTGAAGCGGCTATTTCCGATATATATTTACTCCGTTGATGTTTTTGTCTACACTTTACCGTTTAATTCGAGTTAAAATTCTGTTTTCTAGAATCTCATTTTAATTTTCCTCCTTCTTTAACCACTCACTAACATAAGTTTATTTATCGGAAGCCCTTTCAAACAAAACGTTAAAATTAATTGTTAAAAAACCCATTTGGTTGGTTTCTTTGTTTGCTGCAAAATGGAAGGAACTAATTAATTCTTTTTTTTATTTCAGTTCACATAACTTAAATTACCTTGTGATTGTTATAACGTTTTCAAAAGTAATTAATGTTTTTTCAACAAAAACTTTTATTTACATAATTTTTACACAAAATGTAATCATCACCAAAGATTGTTATACAAAAAGTAGTCGTTTTACCTTGAGTAGGTACGACATTTTTAACAGAATATCCCTCTTCATTGCTCTTCATTGAAATCAAGTCGACTCTGACTTTATGTACTATTTTACGCGCAAACGTGATTAGAATAAAATAAGTTCTTTGCACCATGAACTAATAGTTATTTATGCAACAAGTGAGTGAAAAAAATAGCTTTACTCACGAATTTCATACAAAACTTTTTTCACGTTCATAATAAAAATCAAGAACTACCTACTTCAATGACAGCTTTCTCGGCGCGTCGCATCGATGCGGTCTAATTTCTGACAAATGCCAGTGTGTAATCATAACAACGGCAGCCTCCTATGTGTTTAAATATTTTGCGTTAAAAAATGACACGTTACGATACTTTTTTTCACTGAAATGCGTGAAAAAATGAACCGTTATGGCACTTTTTTTCACGCTTCTATCGCGATGAAACAAACGCATCCTTTATAAACGAAAATTAATGAAAAATGTTGTACCTTTTTTAACGAACGTGAAAAAAATATCTTTTTACTAATGCAATTCTCAAGCAAAAGTTTATTATAATTCATTATTTATAACTTACTTCAAACTTACATTATGAATTTTGTGTTATTCGTGTGGAAAAGTAATTTTAATTATTAATAAAAATATAAATATAGTCGCACTTGTTACTTAGTACCTAATAGTGGGTATTCAAAGATAACAAATGACAATATTACACATATGGCACTATTTATGTATTATGGCAATTTGCAACTTCATAAAAAAGCAGTAGCCGATAATAATGTTTACTTCTGGAACTTTTAGTTGTATCTCTGCGTTTTTGTTATTAATTATTATTGTGGTGTTCATTTTTATTAACCTGTTTGCTGTTGTTATATCAGCAAGTTTATTATACACTGGAATGCAAGTTCATTTTAACCACCTCCGCCAACATAGTCCTGCTACTAATTTATCTGTTGTTAATGAAAATGTTTACATTAAAATTGTATACTACAGTGTGAGATGATAACAGAAACAATTAAAGCATTTTAATTACTTTTATACTAATGTAATACACTCGTGAGCATGACGATAAGCCGGCATTGTATTTATTTTGATCATATTACTAGTAATTAATACATTCTTAAGACTGAACTATCTCATTATTTAGTTTCCTTAAAAAAAATGAATAGTTTTGGACGGAAGTTAGAAATGATAATGTATACATAGTAAATGCAGTCTCTGGCGGAAGTAATATCTGCTACGGTTATTCAATAATCATAATTAGTAAATGGAATCCACTTCCTTTACTACCCTTTTTCTTTTGATAGAAACAATATGTGAATTAGACGAGTCAAGTGAATCATTTTTTCGAGACTGGCCCAATCCCACTTGTCAATTATTTAATAATAATTAATGACTTGAGACAGCGTGTTTGGGTTTCAAAACTTATGGACAAAAAATAACATACAGGGTGTCTCATAATGGATATGTATTCCATGCTCTATGGTTACTGAGGAATAGCTGTTTGAATGTAAACTTCGCAGCTCTTTCTTATTCCCTCAGATATGCTCACAGCTTCCTGAAATATGTCTCCAAATTGCGCTTTTATTGCTATCAGATATTTTTGATGACAGATTTAACCTGCACTGTAGTGACAAACGGTCCTTATAGCTAAACATAGTTGAACCATAAAGAGGATCAATACAACACCTGAAATATACCTAAAAGCTAAAGAAAGAAAAAAGAACTCGGCAAGAAGTAAATGCTAAAGAATAAAGAAAACATTGCAAAAAATAGCTGATATATGACTTTACAAGAATTCTAACATCCACTCCACCTAAAGAGAAAAGTATAGATGACAAGGAGAATCTATGGTCCTATGCAGGTGTAAAAAAAGGAAAACGAGCAATGAAACTAGTTTCTCGGATAAATTCTTTAGGTGTTAAAGGTTCTTTCTTGAACAGAGAAGATTGCTGCTAAGTTATTATCCTCGGTCTTTTGGCGACTAAAGCCCAGTCCTTTGTCTAAGCTAATAAATCTTTTCCCATTATTCTGACTCATTATTTTCCATTGTTCAAGTTAGTTTTTTAATTTCAGCATTAAAAAAGAAACTTTAAACTGCAATAAAGATGCTACACAAAAGTTATTTCATTCTAGTTATCAAATATCTATTGTTACATATTTATGAACTCCAGAACCCAGAGACCTTTTCTGAGCAGAGTTCTTTACGTGTGAACAAACAACCAAAATAAATTCCTTCAATGGTTTGATACTTTGAACTACTCCAAACAAGTAAAGAAGCTTTTTGGAATATTGTACCTACCCATTTCTGAAGTTACAAGAAAAGATCTTATCAGTCAACAAAATGGTTGTTTTCTGTATACCATTTGAGCGCTATGGGCCACTGGCTTTAGATTTTTTACTATCTGATATATAGACTCTAATTAAGGAGACTTCTTGTATATTCTCCTCAATCTATTCAAATTCTTCTTGACGTCAGATTTTCTTCATCTTTGAAGTCACTTTTGACATTAAACCACTGACTAGCATTCAATTCTTCTTCCAAACGATCTTATTTCTATCCGTATTCATGGATATCAAAACCCAACTGCTTAATTAATAATTTTTATGTACATACGAGTGGCACCTTAAACGGTCTCACTTCGTACTTATGTTAAACAGTGCTCCGTTTTGTTGAGATTAATAAAAATAATAGATTTTTATTTTCTATCAAATAAGATACTTAATCTTGAAACGCAAGTATTTTGGAAGTGATAGACAATTTGCACTTTTGAAATGTAATTGTATCTGAACGTAGGAGGGGCACTGCTAAGATTCGTGGAATTGAGTACTCGTGGCATTGCCAGCGTATTGCAATTGTCACATAGTAAAATTCGACATTTGTAATCAGTAATACAGTTAACAGTTTGAATTCAAACCGAGCAGTCTCGTTTCAATAGAATTTAACAAAGTAATCTTGTGAAAAGAATGGAAATATCGAATCGTGATTTTATCGTGAAGATTTTTTATGATTTTCGATACGGGCTAACACCACAACAATGCGTGGAAAAACTTAATTCGATATTTAGAGATAAAGCACTATCCAAAACTATGGTTTACAAATGGTTCGCAGAATTCAAGTGTGGAAGACCAACGTTTGATGACGATGTTCGCGAAGGTCGCCTATGCACCTCTGGTGTTTCGAAAAACATCAATGCTGTGCGTGAAATGATTAAAGCAGATCGGCATGTGACATACACTAAGATAGAGGCATCCTTAGGCATGGCGGCGAAACAAATACATACATAAGCTTTGCAGTTGTTGAATCCTTCACAATTTGACAGAAGCGTAAAAAGAGTTACGTCTCAATTGGTGCAAGATGCTCAAAGAATTCGACCATGGTCGTTCAGATTATGTGTATTACATTACAGGTCACGAAACATGGAAATATTCGTACGAGCCTGAAACTAAATAGCAATCGACTGTATGGGTATTTCAAAGTGAACCAAAACTAACAAAAGTGGTGCGTTCACGAAGCGTTTTGAAAAAAATAATTGGTTGCTTCTTCTGAAAAGCAGGTCACGTTGCAACTGTTGCATTAGAGGATCGAAAAACAGTTAATGCTGACTGGTATACTTCAATTTGTTTGCCGGAAGTTATCGATGAAACCAGCAGAAACAACTTAAACCGGCTAATCATTCTTCATCATGACGATGTGAGTGCGCATATAGCACAGCGAACTGTAGACTTTTTGACCACTGAAAACATCACATTAATGACGTATTGTCTATATTCGCCTGATTTATCGCCCAATGACTTCCTTTTGTTCCCAAAAATCAAAAATAAAATGTGCGGCGAGCGTTTGGCATCGCTTTGTTCAGAGCAGAGAAAATATTTCGAAGATTGGTTTCATCGAATGCAAAAGAGTATAGATGTTAAAGGAAAATATCTTGAGACGCAATAAAGCGATTTACATAACGTAATGTGTGTTGTGTTTTACTTTTTCCGCGAATTTTAGCAGTACCCCTCGTATAAGATTCTTCAGCGCAATAGAAGTTTTCCGATCAGATACTGTCAGCAGTAAAGATCTCGTTTAAAATTTTTCTTTAATCATCCTGAGTCCGGATTAAAAAGTGGAAGTTGTGAATCTGTGGTTAGTGATAAATAGCAGCAATCGAAAAATGACATCATAATCGAAAAAAATTTCTTTTTAGTATTAAATCATAAAGTACCCATTCATAAATTTCCAGTGGAAGCATGACAATTAAGAATCTTGCCATAACTTACTTCCAGTGTGTCGAGTTCATTAGTAGTTTTAGGATTTTGATACTAGATTTTATCTTGGGTTTATAGGCAAAAACAAACTATTTAAAAATTTCTTAAGTAGTGGTGTCCAGGTTATCTGAAAGAATAGTTAAAAAATTCTTAGAGATTTCTTGTGCGATTTATCCAGAAGAAGACAGCAATTAGTAGTGTTGCCACTGAAAAAGCCTGAATGGTTGACAGTGACACATTAGAAACCGTAAGTGGCAAACGTATGCTGTTGCACACAAGTATGATTCGGAATAAAACGACCCAATCAAATTTTCCCTTGCTTCAGTTGTTTTCGAGTAGTAGTGGCAGCCAGTCATACTTTTAAATGGTAATGATAGTATGCTTTGATACGCTACATCAAGGTCTTCTGATATGGCATTCTATTGTTAAAAATATGACTAAGTGCAAATTATTAATCTTGGGATTGCACAATATGTTATTAGACAAAATGGAATGTTGGATAAAATGATATTGTGGATGATATTTTGACATTAAACAAACATACATACTGATAGATATCTGAGGTAGATTTCTTAACATTATTCAACACAAAAAACCCTCTCTTAGTATGTAACTGCACCTTTTACGTCTTTCTAACTCCAAACTGCTTATGTTAAGAGGAATATATCTATAGCCGGCTAACATTACCCAAAATAAATGTTAAAATTGCAAAATATCTACATACATATATATCTATTACTTTTTTTACCTTACATTGTTATTAATGAAATTAGCGTGGTTCACTGTTTTTTAGGTTCAGAATACAATCTTGTGTTATAATTATTTCAGCAATTATAGTAGGGATATTGTTAAAATATCTGGAACACTACAAAAGACGTAACATTGTTTCTAACTAAAGGGTTTTCCAATAAGAGGTGTTATTTTGAATAGCCCGCTATTTCGGTAGATGTCACTTTTGAAGCTATCACTTTTTGACATTTGACAAGTAGAAACTACGCCATTAATAAATATGGAACGATACACGCTTCAACAACGCATTGAAATTATTAAAATTCACTATAAAAATGGTGAAAATTTGGCAGAGACGGTTCGTAAAACTCGAACATTTTTGGGTCACCGTGAAGCACCTTGTCGGACCGCAATACAAAAATGGGTGAAAAAATTCGAGCTCTTGGGACAAGTTAGTGATGTGAAGAATAAAACCCGTGCACGTCGCTCAAGAACAGCCGAGAATATTGCTGTTGTAGCCGAAAGTGTTAAAGAAAACCCAGGTTTGTCCATTCCTCGTCGTTCTTTGGAATTAGCCATTCCACAAACGTCATTACACCGTATTTTGCATAAAGATTTGGGTCTTAAGGCTTATAAAGTCCAGTTAACACAAGAACTCAAGCCGGCCGATCGTCAACAACGTCGTGTCTTTGCTGATTGGGTCGTTGAAATGCATGAAAATGATCCAGAATTCCATCGAAAAATCATCTTGAGTGATGAGGCCCATTTCCACCTCGGTGGCTTCGTCAACAAGCAAAATTGTCGGATCTGGGGCTCAGAAAATCCAAGAGTTATTGTTGAAAAGTCTCTCTATCCTCAACGTGTGACTGTTTGGTGCGGTTTATGGTCCGGCGGAGTCATTGGACCTTACTTTTTCGAAAAGAGGCTGGAGCAACAGTTACGGTGACTGGATTGCGCTATCGAGAGATGATTAACGATTTTTTATGGCCGGAATTGGATGGTATTGATCTGGACAACGTTTACTTTCAACAAGACGGCGCTACGTGCCACACAAGCAACGAAACCATTGATCTTTTACGGAAAAAGTTTCCGGACCGTGTTATCTCTCGAAGAGGTGATCACAATTGGCCACCGAGATCTTGTGATTTAACACCTTGCGACTTCTTTCTTTGGGGCCACGTGAAAGAGAAGGTCTACGCCAACAGCCCAGCGTCGATTCAAGACCTCAAAGATGGAATTCGTGAGGCTATCGAGGACATAGGGCAGCCACTTTGCGATTTGGTTATGGAAAATTTCATGAAAAGGATATTGTCCTGTAAGCGTGGTCGTGGTGGTCATTTGCCTGATGTTATTTTCCACTATTAACGGCATACCTTCCTCTTTATAATGAAATAAACATCCGACCATTTATATTAAAAAATGGCACTTTTCTTTGAATACCAAAATAACACCTCTTATTGGAAAACCCTTTATGTAAGAAATTTTCTATACGTAAGAGAAGAATAATACTAGAAAATGCAGTCTCTCAATTCATTCTTCATTGGAACAAATTCATGCCAATAGCATGTTTTATATCACAATAATGATACCTATGGTTCAATGCCGAAAGATATAACGTCTATTGTGTACCAAAAAAATAAGAAACTTAAGCCTCTTACGATCTTCTATTATTTATTCTATTTCTTTTTGGTTAAGTACGATGATGAATTTGACAGTTTTGCGGTATTTATTACTTAATGATAATGTAAATTCTGGTGTTTAAGAAAAATTCTTATTGTTTCAAAACTAACCAGTGGTAAGTATTGTTTTTGTTATTAATATAATATTTATATAGAATTTGTTATAGTTTGTTGTTTTACTCTGCTGTTTAAAAAATTTAAGAGTTTCGGTTTATCAACCAACATTTTGTGAGGGATTATTAATTTGAATGTTTTGTCTTTTTTTGTCAAAACTATGGTACAGTGATTCTTATGATTTTTGTTTGTTACATGCCTGATTAGTAATTTAATATAGAATTCAGAGCAAGTCATGGCCTGAGATTATTTTAACAGTGTAGTTTGAAATTTACGGTAAAATTGAGAACGGACCCTGGAGGTACTATCTGTTTCTTTCTTATTAATTATGCAAACAATGCTTTATTGATCTCTAGGTTATTTTAATTGATTAATATAATACTCCAGTTAATAAAGATAGAAAGACGCAGATTATTGTACTCCCAAGATGCACGTCGTCTTTAAAGATTAGTGTCAACAGTAAAGCAATTATTAGAAAGATCATACCCAGATTACCTCCTATTTGTGTTACACCTAATATTTTGTCACAAGGGGGAGCGTTTTTTAATTTTTTTGTACACAGATAATTTAATTATAATACCACGCAGACGTTTCTGTATTGAAATTCGAAATAAATTTGGAACTAATTTCCTATGTTTTAAAGTTCCCATTTTCTTTAGAATGACAACGTCATAATCCCTAAATACTTCATAATTTATTGTAAGAAGATTTTGATTTTTGGCAGAAATTTCAATGAAAGAAAATATGGAACGCTTGTTTAACGACTATGATCTTAAGAGTTTCGCTAGTATATATATTTTCAGGAAATGATATATGTCAATCAATGTTTAAATAATTGAAAACCATTCAAATTCATTGTTAAAGCAGTTTTTCCAAATTACAAAACGGTTGGTTTTGCAGTATTATTGTTTTCTTTTACAAAAATGTGTGCAAAAATGCAAAATGAATTCAAACCAATTTTGCATATCTTTTTAAACTATATCCAATATTTCATAACCTTACATTATCCTACAAACATTAATTAGATAATGACTGCCCTGTATTGGTTTGGCGCGCTAAATGGAGTAGCAAAATCAAATAGCATAAACAAAAATCTAGTCACATTTGAACCACACTTAATAAACGTTGTCTTCTCTTTTTTATTGATAATAATCTTAATATCTAAAGACTTTCTAAAGATTTTTTTGAGTCTACTATCGAGTTGGTCTTTTCCTACAAAATCTAAATATTGCTGAACTTAAGTGTCTGCTAGATCATTTAGTAGTTTATTCTTTGTTTGAGATATCTCCAAAAATTTGTGTGATCAAAGCTTTCTCATCAGTATCACATAAAAGTAGGAATCCATTTGCGATGATGAACTATCTTCTTTGGACAAATGCAAATTTCTGTAGCAAGAATTCTTAGTTTCAAAACCAAATGATCTTGTAGATGTCGGGACGGAACTTTCTCTTTTGTAAGTGGTAGAGTATAGTTCGTTGAATGAGTTGAATACGCCTAAATATACTTTCAATTCTACTTATAAACCGTTATAAACTGTTTGGAATATTCTATTCGTCTCATAGATATTTAATGTTAGAAAATAAAATTTTAATTTCTAAGAGATATTTAGGAAAGTTGGGTGAGGCAATTTCTCTCAGAGTTATGAATTTATATTACGGACACACTGTATAAGTGTATACCACTGTGCAGTGTGCACACGCAAATCTGTAGTGTTAATTGTTTGTTATCTTTTTAAATTTTTTATTTCCGTATTAAACTCTCTTAAAGAGGTTTTTTCGTTGTACATTTAATTTCTCCTAAATACTTTTATTACATAATTAAAGTTGCCACCCACTACATTTTGTACGAATTGGATAATCATTGTTAATACTTTTTTGGTTTCCTTTGTCGTAATAATATACGTTTCCTTGTAACAGTATGTAGATCAAGGTTGTAACGAATAAATCTTTTACTTCACGGTATTACTATTTAATCTCAAATTATAATGCGTTATTTCTAGACGGAAGAGTACATCTAATCAAACTTATCAAGCACGCGTGTAATCACACGTAAGTTATTTTATGTAAGAATCTTCGCTTTCACTTAATATAATAAGTATTAGTTACTTACAAACGTTTAATTCTAAGGATACTTCCTTCTCTCGTTAAAACTGTCGCTAAAACTTTCATATTGTCTTATATTACGACACGCTTTGTAGAACAATACTGGCCGAAACTTTAAAAATACAAAACCTAGCTGGGACCACTATGTATGTATACTAAATAAATATTTATGCATTATAATGCTCTACAAAGAACATATCGTTAGTTTGAGAATATGAGGAATCGTTACAGCCTGTTGATGATGGGAAAAAAGCCAAAAACCACAGTCAGGACTTGCAAAAATTCTCATGGCACCAGATTGAACGCGAAAAAACTCGTATTATATTTTTAAACCAAAACGCTATTATTAATAATATTGTATAACGTGTTTTACTTTCTTTTCTATTTTTTCCATTCTGAACTTTTACAACCTTTTAGTTAAAGAAAATGTTAATTCAGAAAAAGTTAAGTTGGCGTGATAACGGTAACAGTAAAAGCTCTCACAACTAATTAAATACGATTGATCGAACTTTCTTGTAAAAGGCAAAGTCGGTTGCATGGGTGACAATATTATTAATGATTAACAATGGCGGTTTTTACGTAAAAACTTTAGATGAAAGGATATAGAAATTCGTGTAGCTTACGTGTCGAGGATAATTTCATCCTTGCAAAACTTTTTCAGTTCTTTCTTTTTTGTACTAATCTTATGTTCGATAGGGCCACGCACATTTTCTTTATTTCTTACGTCTTTTTCATTTTTCTATTCTATGTTATTTGTCTAAATCTGTGGTTTATTTAAAACTCAAGACCCTCAAAATGATTTAAATGGTAAATATTTTAGTTTTAATTTCGATAGTTTTGTGAACTGATAGAACATCAAAAAATAAGTGTACATACATCAAAAAACGCTTGAGTTTTCAAGATATAGGGTGTTTAGCTCTTGCTGGAAATCTCTTGTTTATCTAATATCTCGAAAACGAGTAATTACTTAGAAGAAATTTTTTGTATGATTGTTCTTGTAATCTATACTCGATTTGACAGAAAAAAAGCTATTCTTGCGCTTTTCTTATGAGATACGTTGTTTTTGATATTGTTATAGTTTACAGTTCCATCAGTGACTGAGATTCTGAGGGGCTTGCCTATTCCCTTTAAAGAAAGTTTCTTGAGGTGATTTGATACAGTTTAAAATTGCCCAGACCTTACAAGGAAACTTCCGTCGCAAGACTATAATTGAAGATCGAAGCAAAGGGCAAACATTGACTGCGCCATGCGACACTATTCAGTTATCCATTTTGACAAATTTTTGTATCTTTGAAGTCAGTTCCGAGCTTCCTAGATTATATGATCTGAATCAAAGAAACAATTGGTCTTACGACAATGGTGTGTCTATATATGCAGTTTGCCAATTTGACAATTTTATTCGCATTGTTACTTGTAAGTTATCATGTCTTAATTTATTAATAATAATAACGGTTTGAAGCGCAAGAAATTCTTAACATTTTCGTGATCGATTGTAAAGTTTAGATCACCCCTGATTGTTTAAGACGATGTAAGAAATTAAAATCGCAATATAACAGGAGAAATTGATAGAAAAAAAACGTGTATTTCAAAACAGTAACATTTTGAAGTTGCTTTGATGCATCCAAATAATCTTGTTTATATTGCCATAAAAGCATTCCACGACCAATTCTGAAGCGAACAAAGGTTCTAGAAACTAAAATATTTGTGAATACGATGTTATTGATTCTTTTTAACCAAGTTTGTTGGTTCAATTTTTTTTAAATTTAACTCTCAGTTTTCTAGAGTGGTTTGAACTTCATCATAATCTTAAAAATATCAAAAGTCTAAAATTTTATTATAAACGGTTGAATAATAAGTAGGTACTAGATAATTATAATGTAGTTACTTATACTGGCCTCCCCAGTACACGTAATTCAAGTTAAGAAACAGAACTTACATCATAGTAAATGGGTTTGTACAAGTCAAGCATATATTTAAAGAAAAAAATAAACAGGTTAAGCAAGTCAGATTTGGTGTAAACTTACATGACCTGTATTCCTTGTAAAATAGGAATAATAGGTTAGATTTTGATTTCAAAACAAAAGATAGCATTTTAACGTTTTTTTGGGAGCGCTGTAAAATTGGAAATTTACATACCACCTAACTTCAAGTAGATTTTGCATAAATTCCAAATTTTTCCATTTTAAATTGTGCGGTAGGTACACGGTTCACGCTTAGTTGCATTATTGTTTACGTCATTCCACAAATGTCATATTTTTGCCGCTTATATTGGTTTTAAAGAATTTTCTACCTGCTAAATTTGAATCTTGATGTACTTTATCACAGCAATATTATAACTTGAATTCCATGGCTATGCTTGATGCAATTAACGTACATCTACTGATGCTTAAAATTATCCTGCATTCTGAATTGTCTTTTTAAAAGCAATTAAAATTGAAAACTAATCTAACGCGCAAATAAACTAGAAGGTATGGATTCAATTTCTCATGGAATTTTACATGAGCTTTGAAAAACTGGATTGTAGCCTAAAGGCATATTAATTACACAACTGCCAAGTAATTGTTCATTAATGTAATTATACATTAATCTCTCATTACGCTATAATTGCCCATTTTGATTAAGTATAGTTAAATCAAATTTTGTTTAACTATAAGTATTCAGTTTTAACTTTGAATAAACTTTTTTATAACCTGAAGTAAAGGGTTTTCCAATAAGAGGTGTTATTTTGATATTCAAAGAAAAGTGCCAATTTTTAATATAAATGATCGGATGTTTATTTCATTATAAAGAGGAAGGTATGCCGTTAATAGTGGAAAATAACATCAGGCAAATGACCACCACGACCACGCTTACAGGACAATATCCTTTTCATGAAATTTTCCATAACCAAATCGCAAAGTGGCTGCCCTATGTCCTCGATAGCCTCACGAATTCCATCTTTGAGGTCTTGAATCGACGCTGGGCTGTTGGCGTAGACCTTCTCTTTCACGTGGCCCCAAAGAAAGAAGTCGCAAGGTGTTAAATCACAAGATCTCGGTGGCCAATTGTGATCACCTCTTCGAGAGATAACACGGTCCGGAAACTTTTTCCGTAAAAGATCAATGGTTTCGTTGCTTGTGTGGCACGTAGCGCCGTCTTGTTGAAAGTAAACGTTGTCCAGATCAATACCATCCAATTCCGGCCATAAAAAATCGTTAATCATCTCTCGATAGCGCAATCCAGTCACCGTAACTGTTGCTCCAGCCTCATTTTCGAAAAAGTAAGGTCCAATGACTCCGCCGGACCATAAACCGCACCAAACAGTCACACGTTGAGGATAGAGAGACTTTTCAACAATAACTCTTGGATTTTCTGAGCCCCAGATCCGACAATTTTGCTTGTTGACGAAGCCACCGAGGTGGAAATGGGCCTCATCACTCAAGATGATTTTTCGATGGAATTCTGGATCATTTTCATGCATTTCAACGACCCAATCAGCAAAGACACGACGTTGTTGATGATCGGCCGGCTTGAGTTCTTGTGTTAACTGGACTTTATAAGCCTTAAGACCCAAATCTTTATGCAAAATACGGTGTAATGACGTTTGTGGAATGGCTAATTCCAAAGAACGACGAGGAATGGACAAACCTGGGTTTTCTTTAACACTTTCGGCTACAACAGCAATATTCTCGGCTGTTCTTGAGCGACGTGCACGGGTTTTATTCTTCACATCACTAACTTGTCCCAAGAGCTCGAATTTTTTCACCAATTTCTGTATTGCGGTCCGACAAGGTGCTTCACGGTGACCCAAAAATGTTCGAGTTTTACGAACCGTCTCTGCCAAATTTTCACCATTTTTATAGTGAATTTTAATAATTTCAATGCGTTGTTGAAGCGTGTATCGTTCCATATTTATTACTGGCGTAGTTTCTACTTGTCAAATGTCAAAAAATGATAGCTTCAATAGTGACATCTACCGAAATAGCGGGCTATTCAAAATAACACCTCTTATTGGAAAACCCTTTATAACTGCAGAATTTATGAATTGTAGCTCCAAATTCCAAATTTTGTTTTAAGAATTTCAAATGATTTTCCAAACCAATAAAAGTATTCATCATAACCATTCTGATCATTAAAAAGCGCATTCCAGTGGGTGCCAGGCCTGTACGAAGAGTCTATGTTGGCGATAACAGCACACGTTTTTGAAATTTTTGTAGGAAGTTGATCAGATGCACAGACAATCATCTACATGAGCATTTCTTCCAAAAGTCTGTGAATATTGTATCATTACAAGGACCGATAATTCCCTCCACAGTGCAAACAAAGTCATTAGACAAGGTATTTCTTAACAACTATACCTAAACTCTATATTATTGGGTTTGTGTACATAGATGATCAGCAAATGCCCGTTACAGGCTAGTTTTATTAAAATTATAAAGTTTGGTAAGGTAACATTTCAGACTCTGAATATGCTCAACAATATACTGTTTGTGGACGTTTGATTTGACACCCAAGTTTTCTACAAACATGAGTGCTTATTGTTAGCGACGGATCTCTGTAAACAGTAAATTGTTTGAATTTGAAACCATCACTAAAATTGACAGACATTGAAATGTGGTGGTGGACTAGTTAGATTAGTATGATAGTTAATAGTACACTTTCCTACGTAAAACTTGATTGTTTTTATAGACTTGCAAGAATTTCGTAGTGGTGATAAAATCTAAGGAGGTAGCTATTATATCCGACATCGGGTATAAAATTGAGTACTTTCTTCTAAAACCGCCTTACCCAGTACAATCTTTGCCCAGTTGCGGAAAAGAGAAAGCATCCTCTTGGAAAATTATTTTCATGGATTACTCTTGGCATTTGAACTTTTAAGATATTGAACGCCGCGCTGGTTGTTATTGCTTGTAAAAGTCTTCAATGCAATTTATATAAACAGAGAAGAAAATAAGAATGTGTTAAGTGTAGTAAACAAAGATATTATAAAAGGTCTAAGATGTCCATTTTCAGATAAATTAAAACAAAGATTAGTAGTATCTCAATGTTCACATGATATAGATTCGTCTGTCTGCGTGATTGAAAATGTAATGATATTATCAGGGTGGTACAAGAACAACAATCAACACGTTCGAAATCTACAGGCTTTTGAAAGTAATATCGACACAGATGAATGAGGTGAAAATTGTCTGTGTATGTGATAAACTCTGTATAAATATTTCAAAACCGTATGGAGTATAACATAAACTCTTCGTATAATCCTGGAATGTGTTCTTTATTGATCAGAATGGTTATGGTTAAATAACGATTCATTTGGAAGACTGCTCGAAGAAAATCATTTGAAATTTTTTGAACAAACTTTGAAATATGTTTAAACTTTACTTTGTATCTGATGTAGAATTTCTAAAAATATTTATGAAGATTTAATTAGTGAAGATATAATGTAAAAGGTACCTTATGATTGTATTTATAAAAAAATCAGCTTCTGTACTGCGCTTATTATTAATATACAAGATACTGTTTGGTAATTTTGTCTTTGGAATTAAATAACTAAGATATTTTCTAAATTTTTATTTTTTATCTGTTATTAAAACGTTCTTAAAAATTAAAATACAAAAGATTATAAATAGAAATTTCAAAGTTAAAATTGAATAACTTGTTATTAAAATTTGATTTAACTATAATAGTTTGGCAAAACACTAATACTTGAGATTTAGGAAATATAAATATAAAAAATAAATTATTTATACGTTTTCCTTTTTATTATAAAAAAATTTGTATCATATTTTTAAATTTAAGCTTTACTGTAGATCTTTATAGAACTTATTTTTATATATCCTTCTCATAGAACTCGATAATAAAAGTACTTAAAAAGAGAACTTACAAGCAAATGAATAGGGCATCAGAAAGTTAATTAAAAGCTCAAATACAAAAAATCTCTCATTTGAAAATCAAAAACAACATAAAAAAGAAATATTTAAAGGAAGCAATAATCCACGACCTTCAAAGAGTCAGATACTTAGTTAGAATGAACAATTAGCAAAACAAGAAATTAATAAACAATTATATTAATAAACAATCAATTGGCAACTGTATAATTAATATGCCTTAAGGCTATAATTCAGTTTTTCAAAGCTCATGTAAAATCCCATAAGAAATTGAAAAGCATGACGCTTACGTTTTACTTACAAAGAAAGAGCGCGTATTAGACTTTCGGATACGTAAGCAAGGGTTGATTTAAACTTTAATTTAAACCAACAATGTAGAACAACTAAAATAAAAATTTCTTGGAGTACATATTTCTGACGAGGATAATGGATGAATATGATGTAATATCAAAAGAGGAAAAAAGTTATAAATTGCGACAATGTTTGTTACCAGACATTTTCAGCATAAAGAAATTAATGGTAGTTAGAACGGCTAAAATTTTGCATGTCTATGGTAGTGAAATATTGCTTGGTAACAGTTTATTATAATTTTAAGCTATCTTGCTTGCTCTTAATACGAGGTCTGTTCAAAAAGTATCGCGAATTTTGTGTTTTTTCAAAAATTATTTATTTATTCATGAATATCTATTTTGTCCCCTTCAAAGTAATCCCCATCAGATATTATACACTTGTGCCAACGTTTTTTCCAATTCTCGAAGCACTTCAAAAAATTATTTTTTGTGATCTTGTTCAGCTCCTTCTTCGATGCCGTCATGGGCCTCTTCAGTTTCGGGAACAAGAAAAAGTCACAGGGGGCCAAGTCTGGGGAATACGGTGGCTGCGGCATCATTAGTGTGTTGTTTTTGGCCAAAAATTAGCGCACAAGCAGCGATGTGTGAGCAGGGGCGTTATCATGGTGCAAAAGCCAATTTTTGTTCTTCCACAAATCCGGGCGTTTCTGGCGGATTGCTTCGCGCAAATTGTGCATAACTTGCAGGTAATATTCCTTGTTGACCGTTCTACCCTGTGGCAAGGACTCATAATGCACCACGCCCCTGCAATCGAAGAAAACTGTAAGCAAAACCTTCACATTAGACCGAACTTGGCGCGCTTTTTTCGGTCTTGGCTCGTGCGGCAGCTTCCATTGGAATGATTGAGCTTTGGTTTCCACGTCATAACCATAAACCCATGATTTGTTACCAGTTATGACCCTCTGGAGCAAATTTTGGTCGTCGCGGACAGAGTCCAACAGCTCCTTAGCAATGTTAATGCGATGCTGTTTTTGGTCGAAATTGAGCAATTTTGGTACGAATTTCGCGGCGACCCGTCTCATGCCCAAATCATTGGTAAAAATCGAATGGCATGAGCCAATAGATATGTTTAGGTTCTCAGTAACTTCTCGAACGGTGATTCGACGATTGGCCAATACTATTTTCTTTACTTCATCAATGTTATCGTCTGTTGTTGACGTGCCCGGGCGTCCGGCACGCTCTTCGTCGCTCACATCTTCTCGGTCCTCTGAGAACATTTTGTACCACCGATAAACGTTGCTTTGGTCCAAGGTAGCTTCACCATATGCCACAGTCAACATTCGGAATTTAATTTTGTTTTTCACACAAAATTTGATACAGACTCTTTGATCCATTTTTTAGAATAGGCAAAAATCGAAGACGAGCCAAAACACGTCCAAGCAAAACAGCTGTCAAAAATTAACTAAACATTCAAAATGGCCGAACTTGTCGGCATAAGTGAGGGACACGAGTACCAACATAACGCCACAAAAAAATCGAAAATCGAATATACGTAACCCGCGGAAATTCAAAATTCGCGATACTTTTTGAGCAGACCTCGTACTTTAAGTTTGAAATTATGTCTAATAATACATTCTAACACACGGATACCGCATTTTCTGAATCTGCACAAATTTTGGAAACCAGTATGCTTTGTGTTGTGTATCATTATTGACATTTTACAGAATATTAGTTGAGTTACGGACATTTTCTGTTTGCTGGCATGTTCAGTTGATGATAAAGTGATATTTGTTAAGATGATCATTTTTAAAAGTAGTAAATCCTTTTCTTTATTATGTTTACAGGGTCAACCAACTTTTTTTATATTGTGAATTAGAGGTAATTCCGTTAGCACTAATTAATGTCAATTAATTAGCCTTTTTTGTGCAATAAACAGCCTGCACACCTACATACGACGACCCTATAATTTCTATGTACTTCTGCATACAGGGTAGCTTAATAGTCTGTAGTTAGAGGGTTGTATCGTTATATGTAAAGGTGCCGGGAAAATGTCACTAGGAAAAATTGCCCAAACGATTGCTTGCATACTGTTTCAAAGAATCCTGGACCGCACAGGGTGTTCTATAAAAGAATTACATATGTCGACTGAATTCTACTTAAGGAAACATCTTAATATTTCACATCTTCTTGTTCCTTGTCTATTATTGCTTATCTCAAATCAGCGTTACATAAAAAGTTTCCAGAATGAACGGGAGTATTAATACAGAAAATTCCTGAACTAAAATTAGGACTAGTCTAGATCCTAAATATGCAGAGTGCCGAATTTTCATTTAAAATCACTTATTCTCTTAATAGCTCAGCAGAATCCAATATTGGTATTCCTATTTTTATCATTGGAGCAACCCGCCACCCTGATCGGAATTTGGGACCTTTAGTAGTAAAAAGTTTCTTCCATCACGCTTTTAACGTTTCCTGGGTTGAAAAATCTAAACCGTTTCAGCATTTTCATCGGAAGAAGTCTCTACATTTGTCGCTAAACTGTCCAAGCTCTCCAGGCTGGTTCCGAGATAGACCATCTCTTTATTATTTAGCCGGTCGCTCAACACTGCTTTCCCCCACTCCAACCGATTGACGCGAGGTGGTGTGATTCTGGAAACTTAAATTGCGTTTTTCCATCACTGCTGTCCAGGTCATTAACATTGTCTACTTCGTCCTAATTTAATTTTTCGCAAACAAGCTTCAGTCACTATGGCACTATGCTCATTGCATGCAAACGATGCTTCAGATGTTACTTGGTACTAGATTCAACGTCCATTTTTATGTTGCAATAGGCTCGTCATGACTGCCTTTACCTTCCGATGATAACTGTTCCTTATGAACAAATACTGCGGACCTATCAGTATCCTGTGTAGTACGGGCGGACGAGTACTTTGGCTTGCGCTCTATATTTAGATTCATTATTCTGTCACAACTACTCAAGCCGGCTCGCCACCTCGACTAGAGATGTGGGCCTCTGTTCTGCCAGCTGCTTCACCATCCACTTTGATTGCCATCTGGGGTGGGAGGCTAAGAAGGTAAGAAAACTCAAGATAGCGATTAAGTTGGACAACGATATCTTGGAGAGGAAAGTCGCCTACAGCAGCCAGGTCGAATTTTCGAACTCTTCGGGAAGTTCTGGAATAGGGGATGGAGCCAGTACTGCTACAGCGACTGTCAAAGCCTCGTCCGACACTGCCGCTGACTTAACTCTACCAGACCTCAAAATTAGGCCACCGCTACCAACAAGCTGGTTGTTTTATGCGAGTCTTCTATTCGTTAAGAAGGGAATGACTCTTTAACGTTTATTTACTTGCTAACTTCTCGAAAACAGTGTAAAATTAAACTTAAACAAATAGAATCAGTCCTAAAGCAGCTGGGAGTAGCTGAGAGTAATTCAATTGTTTTAAAGTCTATACTGATTTCAACTGCTCTTAACTTCAAATCCGTTCATTAATAGATCAAAGTGAAATAGATATACACATATGAAATAAAATTATTGTAGTATTTCTACTAAATAACAGGCGCACTTGCGTTCGTTTAAGGAGAAAAAGATGAAATCTTAATAGAAAGGAATATAGACATTAATAGAACGTTCGTTGAGTAAAAACATCGAGGAAAAGGCAATTCTTTTCTGTTACCGATCTTGATTTTAGCTGTGACGGAAAAACAACCACGAAGAGCAAAACCATTCCTACTATCGATTTCCGGTATCTAGGTTTTTGGTATTGTAGTTAGCCTGTAATAGAGGTAAGCACGATGTCTACGTGTTGAGGAACCTATGCTTAATATAAGAGCTTGGTGATTTGGATTCTGTATGGGATGAAGTCGATTTGGAAGGCAAAACTTGTTGGGTTATCCTGAATATCAAGATTGAGGAACTTGAATTGCTGGTTGGTGGTTATCTTATGGTTATCGGAATGTTTTCAAGGATGCCCTCCTCCAGGAATGCGAGTAGATCTTGATGATGAACAATGTGGGTGCCGGATGGGTGTTAGGACATTTTGCTAGGTTTTTATAATGTTGAGAACAGCCGTCTTGGTGGGATAAAAGCAATCCAGTCAAGGTTACGTCTGAAAAATTGTCCTCTTTTTCCTTCACAGCAACTCCACAAGCGTGAAAGCACCAGCCCAGAGGCAGATGAATCGATAGTCCATGATGAGGCGAACAAAGATTTTGTAGGTGTAGATGCCACCAGACAAAACAAACAAAACGGAGCTTCGATACTCGACGTGTTTAAGTGTGACGCTTCAATACGACGACAATGATGCCCAAAGCGCGATCCTGCGGGCGAATTCAGCCAAGGTGACGAAAATGTCTAAAGAGCGATGGATATCATGATAACGGAAAGTGAATATGAGTGAAGCCCTGTGAGACGTCAGTACGCGGAATGTAGGTCCAGAAGAGTTCTTGATATACTCATATTCGGCGTTGGCGGTGAATAAGAAAACTCATGAATTGAGGTGGGACTTTGGCGGCGAGAAAAAGGCTCTAAAAGCAGCTATCGAAAATAGTAGTGGAAAACTCAGAGAACCTCAGAGGAAAACTGGCTTGACGCTTGACAAATTCGACTCTATAAACAGTCGAAATCGCTAGTACGTAAAATAACATAGATAGACCTAGAAACAGTGTAAGGTCGAACTTATTAGAACTTAATTTGAAAAAACAATTTGATTTGAATACGCATCCTAGCATTTCAATTGAAGTTGTTACAATCTTTCAAGATCCATTTTTTAATTTTGAATAACTTCTGACCTTCAGGTTCTTAATGATTTAACGTGAACATTAGAATAGTGGGAAATCTTTGGAACAAGAAATTAGCTAACTGTTCTTCGTCCTTGAAATACAGAAAAGTCATTTCTTATGACCTTTAGGTGATGCTTATACAGACTTTAGAATTTTGAAATTATTGTTTATGATTCATGTTATGTTATGATTATAAATTCTAAAAGTCAACAATAACTTGCATGAGAACGCTTTTACAACGAACAATTACACGACATGCGTTTTGATAGTAGATGATAACAACGACGTGAACAATTCTACTAAATAATTTACTATTGCTTGTTAGCATGCAAATACTTATAATTTAAATAAAATTTAAAAAACGCAGGTTACTTTGATAAGAATTAACCTTGTAGACAAAGATAATAATAAATTATAATATTGCAAAGAACCGTTTAAAATTAGTTGATTTTCAACAATGTCCATGCAAAACTAAAAAGAACTTTAGAGAAGGAACAAGGTTAAAAGCAAAGCAAATCAGGTAAAACCAGTATAGGTGGCATTCAGACAAGAAATTGACCTACCTCAACCTGACAATGACCATTCGTGCTTGCGTGCCTTTCTTTTTAGATTTTAAGATAACTGGAATTAATTACTAAGAGTATGCATAAGTATGTATGCATGCGTACAATATAAATGTGTTGGTTCCATATAAAATATGGGAGCGGGCTTGCGTTCTTTTCGGTAATTAAAAAACAAAAGAAAAATTTAATGAAAGTTCTGGCATTTATTACCGTTATTATTTGCATTTCTAATACTAGATTATAAAATACATACAGTCAATATTCAGTTCTCTTGAAAGTTGGTTATTTAGCATTTCCAGTGAAAGTCTTTAAAATATACACATTGTATATCAATAGGTCAAACTTCGAGGTCGCTCTAGTCTTTGGAGTGGCAAGGGTATTTCTTATAGGATTTTGATCATTAAAGTCAAACCAATCCAATGTTTGCGGGGCTATGAATTCATGAGAAACAACTATTACGGTTGATTTCAGATGTATCTTGTTTTTTCTTCTTATCGAAAAATGAGGAAATCAAGCAACAGTGGGATTTTCTTTTGTAAATGCATCCACATAATTACGGGAAGATTGATAGTAAATACAAAAAGTACAAAATATAAAAAAGGATGAGTAAAGAGATAATTTTATTCATTTGTTTAAAATTCTACTACATTAGTAATTCATTTGTGTTACTACTTTTTATTGGCATTAAAACTTGGTCTATGGAATTTTGTAAGTCACCGAAAGACTGCTTTCGACAACATTCCATGATTACATTATTAAAATGCTTGTATGATCTGTTGGTTTTTATGGTTTGTGTCACGTTTTCTTTTCGTTTTCTTGCTATTTTTTTTATTATCTTTAGGAATAAATAAATTCTGTTTCATATACAGGGTGTCTCAGATTCAAATTTCATTTCTAAATTTATAAATCTATAAAAGATGCGAAATCGTTTAAATTGGAGTTATAAATTTGAAATACCCAACAGAAACGCAAAATATCTACTACAGCTTTTAAAGTTTTTAAAAAAATCAAAGTTCTTAAATTTTGTTTTTCTTTATTTAAGTGTTTATGTTTTGGAATGTCTAGAAATAAAAACACTTGCACGTTTTCAAGTCAACTTTTTATTCTTATTACCTGGTGCTTACAGGTTATTCATACAATTCACGTTTTATAATCATCACTATTTCTTTATCAAGCATGTTTCAAAATGACAATTTTAAAATTGTAAATAGCTTGCTACGCAAGAGAATAAATCTAAACTGACCTTTACTTTGAATTTTAATAAAAGTAAACTAACTACACATAGTGCTAGGCTTTCCAGCGACTCCAGCTTTTAAATATTAAATGGGACACTCTGTACATTTCCACATCTTGTTGTTCCTTCACAGAAATAACAAACCGACAACAGACTAGCTCAAGAGTCGGAGACGGGATGGTTTAAATTACTTCTGTAAAATTATTTGCGGAGAGGTTCAAAATTGGGTAAATCGTGACAAACCAGAGAACCTTGACCATAAAGAAAATAGATATCTCTGCAGCTTTTGGTATTTTTAGTCTTTAATTTTGATTAACTTGCTGCAGGTGGTTTCTAAAAAATTCTAAGCGTCACTTAGAATAATAAAACATTAAAACTGACTAGAATAACTTTTGCGTATGTATGTACATCAATTACACGACCTGTAGCAGAGTCTCTGGTGCAGAAAACATTTGCAAACCGTCCACTAATAAATCAAATCAACAAACAATTACATTTCTACCCCCAAGTATTATTTCCTACAATCCGCTATGACGTTATACCCTACGCGAATGTTCTTATTAACAGGCTTTTCTACAAGAAAAACCCTGAAAGGTAGGTCCACTACGTCGTTCGCAATAATTCTTACTCGGTCGCCATCAAATATTACTAGTTGCCGTTGCATGCGAAACCAATACAAGCTCATTGATGCTCTATACAAGTTTCTTGAAATTCAGTTTGCAGACTTAAACGTCAGTCTTGCAGTCCACTAATTAGTCTGGCAGTATTTCCTGGCTATCTTAAGCTAACATCTGTTTCCAGCAGCTGCAAGCTCGTTTGCTTCGCTCTCTGCATCATCCATATTGATCCTTTGAGCTTGTTCTTCCTCCGTCTTCTTTGTTATCCATCGGAAGTATTGAAGACCCGTCGCTTCATTGGGTGAAGTTCCAATGGGATAGAACCGTAGGAATACCTAGGAGAGGAACAAATCGCTCTGTATTTTCTATCGGACGTGACCAGCAGATAAATGGGCATGGAAACCTTACACTTCTTTTTAGTTTATAAGGTCTCCCCTCCAATTAATCACCCTCTTCGCCAATACTCGCACCTTTTGTTTTGTTTATAAATAAATAGAAGGCATGGGAATCACGCTTGTAATGAGAAATTAAAAGTTTTCAATCAAATTTTGCATTTGGGGTTTTCTCATCATTTCCTAAGCAATTTTTCTTAATAACTTCTTTTGACAAATCGTCATGTTATTTAGGTTAGTTAAGAAGTTTAATGAAGATCAAAGCCCGACCATGGGTCACTGAAAGGCCCTTTGTGACGCCGTAGACCGAGTCGTTATCATATTTAAGTTAGTTAAGAAGGTTAATGCAGGGCGAAACCTTACCATGAGCCTTTTGTTGTCATTTATTAAGCTTTGTAAGGAGGTTGATAATGAAGGGCCACAGGTGATGTCCATTAGAGGGCATAATTCACCATATGATTAAAGGTGATTCGTTTTTTCGGTATTTCCCATGTTCTGAATTTAATAGAACACTCTACTTTGCCTCCTTTTATCAATACAGATTTTGTTTCGGTTTTGTGTTGCAGTTGAATGTACTGTGCTCTTTATACACCAGTACAAAATATTCTGTTCAACGAACTCCGAAGGAGTCGTTATTGAATTTGCGAAGTCTGTCTGTCTGTCTGTTCGCAGTTTTTCAAATTTTAAAAAGTAAGAGACACGTATACTCTTAGTTTTTTGATATCACCTCGGAAACAGTCGAAATGGCCGTCAAAACTTGAAAAACAAAACGGAGTTCGTTGCGGTTATGCTTTGCATTCCCAGAAGTTTTCTACTGCATGCTTAACCAAAATACTGGATGCTTTGGGACATCTGTTCAAAGTATTTCTTCTTCTTTCTCAAATTTACACTCTGGGGAATAAATGTGTGCAGCTCAACCCGTGCTCACTGTTAGCTCTCTTAACTAAAAGGGTTAATGGAGAGCGAAGGTAGTGGCCCGTAGGGCCATGCGTTATATTTTCGAAAAGAGTTTTTGGGAACGGCTGCAAGCTGTATAATAAGACCAGCCAGGATTTTCCAGAATGTTATAAAATTGTCGGTGTTCTTCTCTTTTGAATAGAGATGTCGGAGAAACCAGAGAAATAGATAACTTTGTTTCACATCCTCACAAAATTTGGACATTCATTGTATAAGTCAGTTTACTGTATTTGAAGTGTTACTGGGAGAACTCAGCATGATTGCATTTACACCAACAGTAACGATGAAACCGACGGAAAACTGGGGATCTCTTCACATTTCTCTTCAGACCGACCAGGCCCAATATATCTTAGGAAGTTTAATCGGAAGCTTGCTATCAAAGCTTTTCTATCCTATTTTTAGACTGTGTGCAACGTTCACCTTTTCCAAATTACCATTTAGCAATCTGGCCAAACAGACATATTCCTACAGTACCCTCTGCTGTTTTGCAGCAGAAGGTGCAATTATGATTTGACTTCACTTGAAATCTTACTACTGTGTACATCCTATTGTTAAATAACTTCCAACCTTAAAACTACCTGAATATAAGGGGCACTGCTAAAATTCGCGGAAAAAACACATTACGTTATGTAAATCGCTTTATTGCTTCTCAGAATATTTGCCTTTAACATCTATACACTTTTGCATTCGATGAAACCAATCTTCGAAACATTTTCTATACTCTGAACGAGGTACTTTCGAAACAAGTGATTTAAATGCTTCAACGGCCTCTTCAGGCGATGAAAAACGCTCGCGACGCATTTTAGTTTTGATTTTTGAAAACAAACATTGGCAATACATCTGGCGAGTATGGGTAATGGGCCATTAATGTGATGTTTTCACTGGTCAAAAAGTCTACAGTCTACAAATTGTCTCTTCTGGTTTCAGTAGTGACTTTCGGCAAACAAATTGTATACTAGTTAGCATGAACTGCTGTTCTTTGACGCTACAGTTGCAACGTGACCTGTTTTTCCGAAGAAACAAGCAATTATTTTTTTCGAAACGTTTTGGTTCACTTTGAAATACCCATACAGCCGATTGCTGTTTAGTTTCAGGCTCATACGAATATATCCATATTTCGTCGTCTGCTACGATGCAATACACAGAATTTGAATGACCATGGTAAAATTTCTTGAGCATTTCCTTGCATCAATTGACATGTGCTTGTTTTTGCGCTACTGTCACATTGTGAGAGATCCAACGCGGTAGGCTGGTGATGTCAGATAAAATTACTTTAGCGGTATGAAACCCTTGTAAGGGTAGACAAAGATGATACAGGGTGTACAAATGAAAAGTGATACACACTACATCTCTCTAATTGTATAACGTCAAGAAACGCAAAATTATATTTTTCATTATTTATTAATTAGTTAATGCTTTCGATCTGCTTTAATTAAACTTTAAGAATTACTAATCGTGGTAAAAATATGGATTTATAAGTATAAGATGAATTCAAAATATTTTTTAATTTACTTTTAATTAGTTGTTGGATCTATCTGAATATTTTTTAAAAGTGGTTGTTAATTTTTTTGATCATTATTTCCTTAACTTTGTAATTTGCTTTTGCCCTTTGTTATAATTTATTACACGCCTACACCTAATTCATACTTTGAAATTACAACATTAATTGAATAGGCGAGAAATTTCCCAATAGAGCCATTTGGGGCAAGAACCTCACAGGGACACACTGTTTTATACTTCATCTTTAAGATAACATCCATAGCGAATAGGTCTGTTAAGTAGATTCAGTTTATTAAGATGATAATATTCTGATAAGTAACGTTACCTAAAACTTAATTTAATGATTGGTTATCTTGCAAACAGAAAATCATTATTTCCTTATCTAACATTTCGAATATTGTAACTACTGCGTATGTAGTTAATATATTTACGTTTTAATTGTATCACTTGTTACAGTGTATGTTATCCTCTAGCAATTTACATTTAGCAATAATTGCTATTGTTTCGTGTGTAATACTAACCCTTCTAATTTAGAAAGCATTGCGTTAATAAGCATTATAAAACCTAGATTAGCTATCTTATTTTATAGAAAGTACGTCGCGACAAAGCACAAAAGTGGTTTTCCTTTTCATCAGCAATACTATAAAGCCCATAGAATTAACAGTCCTGGTACAGCCATTGTTCCCAGAACGGTAACTGGTGTTATTAATATTTGTAGTTAATGTGTAAATAATTACATTTAAAAGAATGAAATTCACAAGATTATATTACTTGTTTACTTTACTTATTTAATATTTAAATTAATTTTTGTGTTAAAAGCAACCTCAATTGTGTAATGTCTAGACCGGGTCTCATAATACTAAAGAACAGAACGTAAATGTAACGTGTTTTTGTCACATCTACGAGTATAAAAAAATAGAAGAAAAAATAATTCTGAACGTTTATTAAGTTCTTGTACCCGTTTGTCTTTTGACAAACGACTTCTTTTAATCTTCTTCATCAAACGATGTTCAATAATATTCTACGCCGACAAAGTGTTACAAAAGTGATATTGTTGAACACGGAATTTAATATTCCCGTTCCAAATATGCAAAGTACACTGTGATTACTTTATCTCGCTACATACGGATAGGCAGCACAAATTGCATTTGTTTTTATTCCATAGGCAACCTTTCATTATTTCAGTTTTTTATTAAATATTAAATAATTGATATTGATATATGTATTAACTCTTAAGACATTGTAACATCTACTAAGAAATCTAGAGATTATTGACATAAATAAGGTATAATTTAATGGAGCAACAGATGCAGCTCGAAATGTCCTTTTTGTTGCTGCTCCCAGCGTACAATCCTCTCTGAATCTAGTTTCTCACACGTCTCAGCATATCAGGTGTTAGCAACCTGCAGGAATTTGTGACTCTTACATGGAAGTTCATATAGGTTGTTTGCATAGTTTGCAATCTAATCGTGTAAGGTCTGAGTTGCTTAGTGGCCAAGTATGCAATGACTCTCTTGCTATCAGTTTCTAATTGAAAACTAAATCTAAATAGTTTCTGTGATGAAAGCTGTGTCTATTGACAGAACGTATATACTTAAGTAAGTCTTGATCTCTATCTAATTTATCTTTTGAAAATTGGCAAAACTTTATTTGGATAGCATAGTTATAATCCTTTTCGGTTAGATGTTGAAAACACGGTTTTTTTTGTTCAAAATTAGCTTTATTCATCAACGTAATTTCCATCAAGAACAACGCAATCATTCCAGCGCCGCTCTAACATTTCAATACCACTTTTGTAGAACGATTTATCTTTTGCCTCAAAATAGGACTCAGTTTCAGCGATAACCTCTTCATTCGAGCGAAATTTCTTACCGGCAAGCATTTTTTTTAGGTGTGCGAACAGCCAGTAGTCGCTGGGAGCCAAATCTGGCGAATACGGTGGATGTGGGAGCAATTCGAAGTTCAATTCATGTAGTTTTGCCATTGTTTTGATTGACTTGATGAAACAAAATTTTTTTCTTTGCCATATGCGGTCGTGTCTGCAATTTCGGCCTTCAAACGCTCCAATAATGCTATATAATATTCACTGTTGATGGTATTTCCCTTCTCAAGATAGTCGATGAATATTACACCACGCATATCCCAAAATACCGAGGCCATAACCTTTCCAGCCGATTGTTGTGCTTTCGGTCGCTTTGGACGAGGTTCACCAGTTGCTGTCCACTCAGATGACGATCGTTTTGATTCCGGAGTGAAGTGATGGATCCATGTTTCATCCATTGTCACATATCGACGCAAAAATGCCGGTTTGTTACGTTTAAACATGGCCAAACACTGCTCAGAAACATCAACACGTTCTTGTTTTTGGCGAACAGTGAGCAAACGCGGCACCCACTTTGAGCAGAGCTTTCTCATAGTCAAATGCTCATGCAATATAAAGCCAACACGTTCTTTTGATATCTTTACGATGTCAGCTAACTCACGCAACTTCACTTTTCGATCATTCAAAACGATTTTGTGGATTTTTTTGATGTTTTCTGGTGTTACCGCCTCATTTGGACGTCCACTGCGTTCTGCATCATCGGTGTCTCTACGACCACGTTTGAAGTCGGCAAACCAACGTTTTATTGTTGTTTCTGATGGAGCGGGGTCTCCATAACACTTTTCAAGCCATTGTTTCGCTTGAACGGTATTTTTTCCCATCAAGAAGCAGTGTAAAATTAAAACACGAAATTGTTTTTGATCCATTGTTTTGAAAATAACAAAAGTAGCGTCACTCTTAGCACAATAACTCACAAAATAATGAATAGAATATCATGAAATCTTAACAGCTGTCTTTTGAAGGTTAGTACTAACTGAAAAAGCGGCGAATGCAATAGAACTAGCGCCATCTATTTGTTAGGCCTGGGACTTTTCAGCCCATGTGTTAGATGGTTCTGTCAGTTACTCCTTGAATAAATTTACAGATAAAATGGCTTTACGTTTCAATTGTCAATTCTCATAATTTACAGTCATTACTTTCCCTTTTTAAGGTTGAAACTATTATATTATATTTTTTAAGTGAAGGTGTACTGTATGTCAGGCAATGGCATTTGACGGCATTCGATGTTTACAATAAGCACAATAAAGGTGCTTCTAGTCTTTTTGACATACATCTCTTAATAAACAAGAACATGAGTGGTATACTAATTAAGTCGGTATCACAAGCTTCTTAAAATCTACTACCATCACATCTGCTTATTAATGTGAAAACAGAATTTTAAAATTCAATGTAAGAAAAAAGACTTATGTGGCGTAACCGGATCTAACCACCACAACTTAGTCTAACCTAGTCATTTGTAACCAATTAATTTATGCAAACAACCGCATATCGAATACAGCACAGACACAATACAAAAGAAGTCAGATACAGGCCTGAGCCGATTGTGATTAAAATACAGTCTTCCTTTATCCCATGTCATCGAACTAAAAAATTGACCTTAAATTTTAAGTTTTAAATAGCACTTGCTATACTTGCTATAACAATTTTTTGTTTGACAGTACACAGTAATTCCAAGAAGGAATAATTTGACATAAGAATTTCTCCGAATAGAAGTATTTTTGGACACACCACGAGTGCAGTACTGTGCGATCGAAAAAAGTAAATCTAAGTTAGTCATGGCTAGTCATGGGTCAACACTATTAAAGCAAAGAGCTATTATTAATACCTCACAGGACATTGACAGTAGCAGTCTGCCGTCTTATCAGTGCCAACACATGGTACTTAAGTAATATAGACTAACTTTAACTTGCTTATTTACCACACGGTAGTGCTACATTGTTGCCTTGATGTAAAATTAAAAATATAATAGTTTTTGTACTACATGAAATCTATAAATAAAAAGGTTTTCTTCAAATTCAGTGGGTTAGATCAGCTTTTAATTAAACGACAAGATACCATATTACCATATTTGCG
>VTPC01000486.1:83825-133683 GCA_011009095.1 Ignelater luminosus | reverse complement strand
CATCCCGTATATGTGGCAGTGTATAAAGTTGTGAAGTATCGTCATTTTAGACTAATAGATAAATATTTCCACCCGGTTTGAAAACAAAGTTCTTGATTTTCAGCGGCTATTTTTGAACTACCTTTTCAACTTCAAATTCAATCTCAGTTTGGGAATAATCAATCTCAAATTGGAATTAATCAATTTCAAATTGAGACTAATCTGAACTCGGTTTAAAGTTGATTAGTTTCAATTTGAAGTTGATTGATTTCAATTTAAAACTGATTATTTCCAATTTGAGATTTATTGTTGCCAATCTGAAATTTATTGGTCCTAATTTAATGTTGAAAGTTAATATAGTTTTGCTTTTTTATTTTTCTTTGTTCTGACGGTGGTGTTTTGTAGAAATATTGAATATCTTGTGCTGCCAGTTGAATAGACTATTTGCCACTGATATAAATTTCTATTACGTGCTACAAATAATGGAGGCATAAAATGTCAAAAATAAGTAATGTTGATTTTTTCTTGATACCTATACAAAAAAATGAAGATTGCTCAAGCTGCTACAGGTTATGAAACAATTTTTCATTTTGAAAAAACAATATACAGGGTGTCCCCAGACCGACTTATTAATAGGTGTGAAAGACAAGAAATTTTCGAGTTGAAATCTGAGTCTGTGAAAATCAGCCCTGCTTGATTAGAAACTACTTTGTGCCATATTTTTATTTTTGAAAAATCAAGCAGGCTTTGATAGGTATCAAAAACTTATTTTCGGTGTAGGTAAAGTACCTTCTCCATGAGATATATCGAAAAATTTTATGAGCAAAAGTTGTCCAGAATGCAAATTTATACCCCCATACCAAATTGGGAAACAATCGGCATAATTTGACTTTTTACTTGATTTTTAAATTTTACAAAACAGTGAATTTAAAAAAGTAGATTTTATTAGTGCTATTAATTACACATTACAGGAAAGTATACTTTATTAACTGCCTTCTGACTAAACACATTTTTCAAGTCGTGGCAGTTACATAAAGTGTCCTAAAATTTAAAAAAAAGTCAAATTGGGCCGATTGTTCTTAGATTTGGTATGTGGGCATAAATCTTCCTTCTGAACAACTTTTGCTTATAAAATCTTCCGATATGTCTCACGCAAAAGATACTTTACCTTCACCGAAAATAAGTTTTTGATACCCATCAAAGCCTGCTTGATTTTTCAAAAATAAAGATATGGCGCAAGTTAGTTTCTAATCAATCAGGGCTGATCCCTACAGACTAAGACTTCAACTCGAAAATTCTTTGTCTTTCACACCTATTGTTAAGTCGATCTGAAGACACCCTGTATAAAACGTTTTATGTTGTACTCTATCTTCACTGCTAGTAAGAAGGACTAATTTTACTACACTCGTAGAACAATTTCTACTTATTTGAAACATTTTCAAAATTGTTGTCAATTTCCTTTGTGACGACCGTCATTTGTTTGAGACCGACAACGTATTACATAAGGTATTTCTACATGGCTTCCAATGTGAATACACAAGCAAAATTCCATTCTCCTACCACCATTCGTTTTCTCTGGTATATGAATCTTTTTGTCTAAAGTTCTTGTACATATAGTATGTGGATAAGGGGTGGCCAAAGTCAGAATTGTTTTACTTGGTGGATATTCTTTATGATCAAAACTTCTAATTGGTGACCCACCAGTTATGATTATTTATCTACACATTTAAAATATCGAATCAACACGCATGGTTAGTACCGTAAAAAATGTTCAACGAATTCCGACAGGAGTCGTTACTGAATTTGCGAAGTCTGTCTGCCCGCATTGTTTGTTAAATTTTGAAATTTTGAAATCTTGACTTCACTAAAGGTGACGTGGTATATTCGTTTTGTGATATTTCTTCGGGAACATGGTCAAAATGACCGCCGAAATTTGAAAAATTTTTAAAACTATTGCTCGAATTCAGCAACAAAACGGAGGTCGTTGTGGTTATGCTTTGCATTCTCAGATGTTTTAAAATGACTTTTGTTAAAATGTCTTGTGTTAAAATGCCTTTTGGATCACACACCGCATGATTTTGTGACTACCCAAATTTTATTTTGATATGTAATAGAAGAACTTAATATTTAATTAGATTTGAACTCTTGCTAGCGCTGCGGCAAAACGACTGACGAAAGAAATTTATTGTAACGAGTAATGTTCAGACGAATCAAACTAAAATGAGCCACTTTGGTTAACACCTTAAGAACAGTTCCTGATATGCCCCTCTCTAATGTGACCGTAACATACAATTAGACTTTGTTCCTATAAACGCAAAAAACAGAAAATAATGATATTCCCATTCGGCTCAATAGAAAAACTTATTCTTACATTCTTTTGGGGAATGTTTTGGTTTCAAGTAAAATTGAATTTCGCCAAACCTCATTTATGTTTGCATTTAAGGACGGGACGTTCACTGCTTTATAAATTATTATTGTTTCTCCAAAAATCAAGATAGTAATTGAATAAATAGATAAAGAAGTGCAACCGATGCACAAATATTTAACTATAAATAATGTTGGAAATCCTTTATTTAGTTCAGGTAGTAAAGAAAATAAATATTTGCTCCTTCATTATCATTATACTCAGTCAGAGTTATTGTGTTTCTCACTGTAAACAGAATCATCCAAACTATTTTAAGAATCCATTGTCATTCATTCTGCACTGTTGGTGTGTCGAAATGATTCACGAAAAATGCAGGTGTGAAGCTCAGACGAAGAAAATTATCTTATCAACTAAATATTCAATATTCATATCGAATTATGACAAATCGCATGCCTACTCATATGGTGGTAGAAACCAATTAACAGCAATATTTTTATCATTGGTTGTTAACATAGACATTAATGTAAAGAGGGGATATAACGTAAAATAAAACAGTTGAAGGCACCGAACCGTGAGTGTTGCAGTCCAAATGCAAATTGTGCAGTATGCAATGCGTAAGTCAATAAATATTGAAATACGTCTCTGAAGTCTTCTGAATTAAATTTGTAATATTAATCAAATGTTTTCTTACATAACAGATAAACCACTATATAATTAATAGATGTTTTCTTGGTTGTAATTATAAAAAACTGTTTATCGAAAACTGTTACCAAGTAAAGAAACATTCATACAGTAATCTTTGATAGCCATAAAATTTCTTGTAAACAATTTTCTCGGATCCGAAAGAACGCATTTTTGATGTGCTTAAATTGCGAGAGTTGTGTTTGTTATTTCAGTTTTATTCGTGACGCTTCAAACACTCTACCGATTTTTTAAAATAAAATAGTGTATATAGGACGTATAAATAATCGAGTTTTCAAACTGGAAAAGTTTAATAAAAAAGTTTTTGGTAAGAAGTTTTAATTCGTTTTAGATTAAGATGTATGTCGAAAGTTTCTGTAGATGATAAAATATAGTAACCTAGTGGGAGTCTTAATTTTTAATGTTTCTTGCCGTATTTACTTTTGCAGAAATGTAATTTCTGATATTTTTTAGTGTAATATCAATTCTAACCTTCTTTCTAATGATTTTTAGCTGTTGCGGTGTGCTGTATATGTTGCAACTTCGTCTAATAAAACAAAATGCAGTAATGAACAAACGCTCTTTATAAATGTTGTAAAGAATGATCAATACAACGATTTAATTTTTACATTTTGTAAAATATAGTAGAAATTGATATTGAATACAGAAATCAGAACTATAATGGGACAGATAGATTAATCTAAATTTATTATTTAATGTGCAAAGGTTAGAAGGTTATGTTAAGTTAGGTTAGTTCAAGTCAAGGAAAGTTAGGTTATGTTAAAAATGAGTCAAACTGCGAATTGTAATACTTTCTGTTCTAATTTTTTAATTTGTAATTCTTACATTTTATTTTAATTAACATCAGAGCAAAGTTATCATAAATTTACGGGTTTGAACGTTGAAAGAATTACTAACCATTTAAGAAATCGATGAAATTAGATTATGAAAGTTTTAAGAAAATTGACTAAACTTTTTAAATATATGTTTCCAGGAGTTTTTGAAAGACAGGTAGATTAGACTTTGTTTTATTGCGGATTAACAGGTAAGCAGATCCTGTAAATAGCAAGAGAAGGATTTGGAAGTGAGATTGTTCGAGCAAAAGCTGCAAATGAGATTTCTAGTTCTTATCATTAAATAATATTCTTGTAATATTTCAAATGCATTTTATAATACTGTACCTAATAGTACTACTCTTCACTAGATTTATTTTACTTCACTATTGCTGCAGCTGCTAGTAAATGTAGTGGCAGTGATAATTGTTATCGCCTTTCCAAGTTTCTACTTATCTCTTTTTGGCTATAAACATTCTGCCTACAATAAGGTTTATAGTTCTGAGATATCAGTTGTTAGGTAATATTAAATTCATGATGTGTGTTCGCTTTAAAAATAATTTTTTCCAAAACTTTTCTAGTCTGAAGGTTAAAAAAGGGGGTTTACTATAACGATCTTTTTTTTCAAATGGCGGAAAGTAATTGCTCCTGGTTACGGTGAATACTATAATGGAGCTAATATATTTTGATAGATTGGCATAATAAGTGGAACTTTATACACAATTACAAAAGCTAAATTAGATAAGAAGGCTATGGGAACAGAAAGAGACTAACAGGCAATCACCATTGCCAGGCTACTTTTAAAATTTTCGAGAAATAAGAAATTTTTTGTTGAAATTCTGGAGAAAAGATGAACGTCATGTCATGACCTACTATCTTTTATTAATGGAAACACAGGTTTAGACAGATTAATACGCAAATCTCTTACATGAGAAGATGATCACGAGAACGAATTTGTTATTTAGCCCAAATTCGAACATCTACCAGCCCTCAATCAGAACCTTAGCTGGACTTTCAAGTTGTTAGAATTTATACTAAAGGTGATATTTTTATCTTGTCAAAATCTCTAGTTCTTCTAAAATTGCTAGGTTGATAAAACGTGTTGCCAATCGTGACTAAAATATATTAGCAAAGTGCACTTTTATTTTGTATTTTGTAAAATTCAAGTGGTAACTTAAAGACTATCCAACCATAACAAATGAAATACAACTACTGCATTACTTGAAATTCTAGTTTTATCTAGCTGGTAAATATTCTATCAATAGATGAGCACATGAAATATCTTCAAAAGAACGTATGCACTACTGCTTGATACGATAATGCGAAGCAGTAGTATTCATTATATCGTGTCACGGTTGACATCTTCAAAAAAATGGAAAAGAAGAGAATAACAGTATCTGGTCCTTCCAAAAACAAAGGACAAAAGAATCGAGACATCAAGACAATTCAATGTTGTTTTCTTACTGTTCCGGCTGTAGGCCGTTTGGGTTCTTTTTAAGTCTTTTCGGCCGCAATGGTGATGATAGGATTTGTTGGGCATACGTACATACTTCGGCAATGAATGGTTGCTGTAGTTTAGATGCCACCCTCCTCTGTATGAGTTGGAGGTACCAGCGTTCATGGTCGTGATATGAAGCACGATAGGGATGTGCGGTTGATAACGTGCTGATTAAGGTGTTGTTTGTCGTCACGGAGGTCGTAAGGGCCCATGCTGTTGAAAGCATTAGCTTGCACGTGATATCCGCAACATGAGCAATATATATGGTTAATGTGTTGGCTGTTGCGGGCGATGATAACAATGACGGAAAAGGAAGCTCTTGTAGTATTGCGCAGATTTGCGAAATTGTGGTTAGCGGATACAAATGGTTTTTCAGAACTGCACCCAGGTCAAAGACGTACCCCGGGCAGCACAACGGTGGATAAGCTCACCCTGTAGAATGGTGCCATTTCATGTAAAAGTGGTCAGGAACTCTTTTAGAATTTTTGAAAGACGTTAACAAGAGTTCCAAAATCCCAAAAATAGGAAACTTTGTAATGTATCAAAATTACTAGTAGATATTTAAAATGATCTCTGACTCAATGTTTTTACTGAGAAAGAATAAATATTGTCTTGTACAAGGTGTTCAAAAAGTAAAAGTATTGAAGTACTATAAAGGGTATACCATACTTGCCGAAATAAACAAACAAGTTCTGATTAATATGTGTGACTCTTTCTGAAATACAATTTCTAATTTTTCCAAAGAGAAAAGTTAGATCAGCGACCATTTTGATATCTACTACTAATTCTGCTGCAATATAGATTTTTCTTATTTGTTTTGGTTTTGGAATTTCGGAGCTCATGTGGCACCTGTTAACACTGTGTAAAGATTTAAAAGAATTCTTGACCACTTTTTCATGAAATGGAACTACTCTTAAAGCTTTATACAGCGTGTAAATAAAGTAAGGAATAAAATTCATATTTTTTTATTATCGTTGTTTGGAAGAAAAGCTGGGACTGGTCAATTTTATTTTTTTCCTCGGGATTTTATGGACGTTAATTTAAATTTTTTAGTTTACTACTCTGAGGCCCATGACGTCTTCGACTTTTCTTTAATAAAACTCCCTTATTTTTTTAGCAAGAAATAAAAAGTTTTTTTTCTGAGTTCAGCAATGCCCCACATGTGGTATTCAAAATTAGTAGTTTTAGAGTTATGGGGGATTTAATAATTAAATAATTAAACTTGAAATTTTAATGTTTTAATGTCTGATATCAACAGGATGGTGCACTACCACATTATTCACTTCGTTTTATAGAATACCTGTATGAAGTCTGTCCTAATAGATGGATAGGAAAACGTGGTCCAACGGAATGGCTGGCTAGATCCCCTGATCTCATCCCACTTAATTTTTTTCTTTGGGCGTATTTAAAATCAAAACCTCGAGATGTTGAGTGATACACACGTGTTTTTAAATACCCCCAAAGGAAACAATCAAGTGGGGCGAGATCAGAAGATCTAGCCAGCCATTCCATTGGACTACGTCTTCCTATCCATCTACTATTAGGACATAAGTATACTTGAAACAATAAATAAATGGCACATGTATCGTGTGCCATACAGTACTATTTCTTTTTCTCGACTTTTGTCAATTTTTTTAAATTGCAATAAGCTTATCTGTAGTTTACTATCAATATTAGTATATTAACAGTAAAAGGATTAAAGTAAGACAAACGAAATTATCAGTTACTGCGATATCCGTCGACCATGTAAGATTAAGTATGTTCATTTCCTCAGTTCTTAATTAACTACCGTATGGCATAAAACATTAACAATTATTCTAAATAAAAGCACTACCAGCTATAAATATCATATAAAATAGTTCTACTGTTCTATTGTTATAATCTTAAATAAATAATTATTTTATAATTATCTATATGCACTTGAGTGGAAATAAATGAGCATATTAGGCAAATGCAGTTATAAAATTACGAAATTACTATAAATAAACAATAAATATAAAAATTATTGATTTAACAGTGATTTTACACGATGCTGGTTATTTCATAGGCATAACTTTCAATTCTTTTAATAAATATTGAATAGGTATTCAACGTGTAATTAAGGTTTCAACATTTTATTAAATTAATTATCTTTCTCATGCCTTTTTTTATTTCAAAACTATGTTCTCAGTGGAAACAAAAAAATTCACACTCCATAAACTTAATGATTCTTTCAGTTTCCCGACTGTTAGCCGCTACTATTTTATTGTCTTCCGCTAGTCCGAAACGTTTTTTAACATTAATTTTAGTCTAACTACGGATGCGGGCGTTTTGTGACTATTGCATACATTTGCCTTCAATCCTTCATTGACTAAAACCACAATTTCCTTGAGATATGTCATACCTTTAATGAACCTTGAACAGCCGAGTTCGATTTATTCTTCTCTCGCATCCTTAATTACAAAATCAACAAACGAGCTTCTTGCGTGCCTTTTGCATCATTTGCATCTCTAGACAAGACAAATAGTATTATTGACACTTGACAGGCACGCTGAATTCTTGTGCAAGTCTTTGCGTGCAACGTTGTGGACTGAGAATTAAGTACTCGCATTGCAGTATTATTTGTAAAAATTCTCACCTTGAATTTAATATTTTACGTTATTTACTGAAAAAGGCTTTTGAAAAATAATTAAATTTTCATATCTACTCCGGGTCAAAGTTTTTCTATTTGCCTTTCAATAAACTGTTCAATTCAGGGGCACACTTAAAGTTTGCTACTCTCCCCTGAGAAGATAACAAATGTTGCAACTTCCATTAAAATGAAAATTCAATTTGGACTTCTGTTGTATTTAGCTTATGATTCAAAAAAAGAAAAATAAACAAAAGAGTTAAAATGAATAAAATCCCCAGGATACTTTGTTCCTAGTTTCCATCCAACAGGGGAGGTCTGCACTGTTAATCTTTTTCTTTATTTAGCTTTGCTACATGTACGTAGTTGTTAAAATATGAAATGACTGATGAAAAATAATATTATTGTGAGGTCGGACTCCCCCCTCTACATGAAATAGTTCACGGACAGGTTCAGTCTTCCATTGGACTTTATCTTTCCCCAAACCCGAAACATCAAATCGTACTTATTAAAATGTGAGAATTCTGAAATGAAATTTTTCAACAAAAATCAGTAGGTTAGGTCAAATGCTTTTTCTGAGTTCAAAACTACAATGCTGCTGAACATATCAATTCGAAATACTTACACCTTAGGCTTCAACAATGATCTCAATGTGTATTACAATGGTGTCAAAAACGGCGAAAGTTTCCTCTGTCAGGGAATAGGGTGCTGTATTTAGGGACCACTGCCTTGTTTAGCCATACACACTTTATCAGGTTTTGGTTCCTAGGCGTACGTCAGTAGAGATTGAAATTGGAGTTTTGAAAGATATCGGAATGGGACAAAATTTGACTTGAAAAATTATTTCCTTGATAACGGAAAGAGATAAGCAAATCGGGTTTTCGGATTTGTAAGTAGGAAGACACCCAACGCTTTAGGACACCAGCTCTGAAGAAGCTGCTGCAGGTAAAGTTCGATCTTCTTCTGATTTTTCACTCCCAACACCGTATATTTAGGGAGAGGTGCCTTTTTTTGTATATCTTCAAAACGAAATGTCCGATCAAGATGAGACTTTTTTGTAGTCTGTGGTTCGCAATGATTTATCATATGAGTTGGATGGGTACGATTTTTAATTGTCCTTTGGTTAAGATACTTCGAAAAACAAAATTCTGGCTTCCTTTGTACTTTCTAAAATACCGTAGAGACTTGACCATTTTAAAACAACTGAAGGCAACTGGGTAAAATACCGTCTACTAATAATATTTAACGCTTTGAACTCGAATTAAAAAAAAGCAGAAACCAATTGTTTACGAGTTATAGATGAAATACCTCAAAACAATGCAATGTGAAGAAACCATGTATCATCAGTAAAATACTTATTTGACCTAACCTAGTGAAATTCTTTAGAAATTAGATTATATTGGTTACATATTTCAGATTCTCATTAAAAAATTTCATTTCAGAATTTTTGTGTGCACTGTGTATGTGTAATAGGGTGGAGCGAAAAAACTTTATTTTTTATTCCAAAACTCCTATATACGGAATAGTTGCCTTTTGTCAGTAGAAATAACTATGCAAAATTTGAGCGCTGTATGACGTCATCTTCGGCTGCCCAAACGGCCCCAAAGTTTTGAAGACAAAAGTTTTTTATATATGCTTTTGGAAATTTATTGTGCTTATATGTGGAAAAGTAGTTTATTACAATATATATATCTATCATGCAAAATCTCAACCAGCTGAAAAAAATTGTTTGGATGCCGCCGCAAACTTAAAAATTCGATATTTTTGCCTAATCTGCCTATTAGTGCTTATAACACTCCTGGATGTTAAATGCTGTCCTTGCTTGTTTTCATTTCAAAGACAATCCAGAACTCACCACGTGAAGGTGGCTGCACATCAAGCCCTCCCCACCCAATAAACTGTAAAAGAATTAATTTTGTTGCAACACTTTGATGAATTCGTGTTCTGTATTAAACTTTGGCAATGATTGCCTGGAAGCTATTCGTGATCTAAGAAACCCATCGCAAGCTTTAGGGCTGGACACTGCTGCCCGATGCTTCTGTTATATGTTTGATTAACCTCTCTACCGCTTGAATGTGGCAAGGAAACTTAAGGATGTCAATTTCTTTAGGTACATTTTGAATCATCTTTCTTAAGTCATCATCAGAAATCTGTTCCGTTAAGAGTGGTTTAGTAATTTTGGTTGTTGGCCAATTTATCAATCTAGTGTAATCGTCTGCATCATAATTCTTTGGGAAAATTTCGAATGCATAAACTACAAAATTTTGTTTAGTTTTCCTTCTGCATTTCAAAATTCTTCTCAGCCCCAACTCTCTAATATGACTCCGGTTGTCTGCCAACATTGATAATAAAATATTTTCGGTATGGCAAAAGTATCCATTTCGTTGTAAGACTAGATCGATATATTTTTTTATTTTTTCTGACAAGAACCTCGATTTTTGTATCATCTCGGAAAAATACCGACTACCATACCGACAGGAAGGTTGAGTTTTTATTTCAAACCACGAAGGCTCCTGGACCTTTATAACGTAAGTGTTAGATTTCGAGATGGGTTCTCTGGTGATACATACAGTCTTAAGATTCTATTGGCCGTTGTTAACCATCTGGAACCCATCCTTCTTGGGTTCCTACCGAAATATTACCTTTAGAAATTTCATGACGTATTTCATACAGGTATTGTTAACCCGTACTAAGATCTTCAAACTGTACTTTAGGAAAGCCTGCATCAATCTTGTTGAAGTTTTTTATGTGCATTTCTTCACAGCTCTGTAGTTGCTCTTCCATTTTACCTGAATAAACTGCTAGTAAAAAAGTTTTCCCACCAAGGTGCTGTAGCAAGTGCCGCAATAGAAATTCATTGCTATGCAGCAGGCACACAAACCATTACAGAGAACATCCCACGGTAACTTCAATCTGTTGTATAATTCAATTTTATATCCCATGCTGACCGCTTTCCATCACACCCAATGGCTTCTAGATGAGAAAGGTCGGTTTTGGGGGATAAGAATTTTAAAATGTTGTTTTTAATTTAAAGGGTATGACATCCAGATCTTTCTTTTTCTGGGCTGTAGATAACAACAATCTTACTAAATTTTGAAAACTCGATCAGGGCATCTTTTTTTAAATTCAAGCCAGTTCTAGATTTATAAAAGGTACAGTCTTTTAAGCAGTCCGCCAAAAATCTCAAATAAAATCTTAGTGAGTTATACTGCACCAAACCCGGTCTAAACAACATTAAACATTAAATGATCAACAGAAGATAAACAAGCAAAGAAGTGCAACTCGAGTTTGCACCAAGAGAAGCGCACAAGGCTGTTCTGCTACAAGGGACTAAATGCTTAATGTGAGCCACGAACGATCCCAATTATAAAAACAAAGATAAATGAAATTAGTATTCAAACATAGGAAGATAGAGGATATAGAAAAGGAACACAAGACCAACAACACCATGATTGATATTCGAAAAGCATTAACCAACCACTCAAAACTATCGTAATGTAGTTCAAGCAAGGCAAGGCTCACCCATTCGAATTTAAATAATTATTCCTCATCGAGAAAATAAGAGCTTGTATGCTTAGCATGACAGGTAGTGATCTTGCCAGTATCATCAGCTAACTTGTAAGTCGAAATAGTAAAATTAAATAGTTCTCTGTTATAAATTGTTAGATTGCATTTGGACAATTGGCGTGGAAAGGGGAGTTAATACATACACATAGCTATATATATTAATGTTGTGTCTGTTTTTCTCTTTGAACTCTGTGTATGTTTTTAAAACAAGTTTTAGGGTCGTTGTATGTATTTTACAATTTTCATAATATTTTTGTAAATAAATCCCATTTTGCTGGAATAACCATCTCGACCTGTTATTTTGAAGCTTTCGTATTTATCTCAAAAACTTACAATTTAATCTAAAAGTAGAGATACAAATATATTATTTGCGTTTTTGTTTTTTCCTTTTTATCTTTTACTTTTTCTAAAAGGATTTTTTTAATGGCAACCTTTGAAATAAATCCTGTTAAACAGGAATTTTTAAAATTAGATTCATTTTATTTGAAGAAGTTAAAGTATAAAGATAACATAGGTGTCGTAAAGAATAAAACGAATTTCATACTATTTGAGTCTTATAAATCATATAAAGCAAATAAACATAAGCAAAATTTATTGTTTCGAAAATGATGGATGATGAGGTTAACTAAATTTATCTCTCGAATAATTAAAGATAACACTTAACTTAGAAAAAAGGTCGTGCGAGTTTAATCAATGTAATTAAACAGCAGATACAGAAACGATTAGAGCTAACTGGTGTACTACCAAATGATTTCCTAAAGTGCTCTGTGGATTGCAAATTAAATGCTTAATGGTACACTAGAATAATGCCTTCTACAAACTGCACAACGGCAGCAGAAGCAACGACTAAATTTCTACATTATAACGAAATTAAAACCACTGAACAGCTTTCGGTTAGATAGTAATTAATTTTGTTGTAAATAGAATATTCGACAAACAACATCGCAACATGCTGATAATGTGTTTAAATATATCTGTGTATAAGAAAATATTTTAATCATAGTTGGCGCGAATGTTGTAACATGTAAAATTTAATCTTCTACGTTTTCGAACTGAAATTATTTTCATTTCTTTTTCTTGTACTAAAGATTGAGTTATAATTATATTTTGTTTGAACGAATTTTTTGTCCTACTCGGTTTAATTCTTGCTTCTGAAATTAATGGACTTACAAAAAATATGGTCAAAATAAGTAAGGAAACCTTTTTTTTAGTCTTTGACGTATGAATTAAGGTAGTACCGTCGGTTTTAGAATTGAAGGGGCCAATGCAAGAAGTGGACATGTCGACAATTTACAATTTTACAGGAAACGAAAAAAACGTTTTTGATTTATAGTAGCTATTTATGACTAGTATGTGGATATTTCAGTGTGTATGGTTAGTCGTTATATATTTTTTTACGGCTGCAAAAAAATAAAATCTGTTGGAGATGTCCACTTCTTCCACAGTAAATTAAGATTTGATTTTTGAAATATATTTATTTCTTGAAAACCTAAACTTTTATATGTAAGAACAGTGATTCAATCTATATTATTATTAAATATCAATTTAGTAGTGGTTTTCTTCATATTCTGAGCACGACGAATGATTTTCTGTATTAGCAAATTCTCTATGATAATTTTTCATATCTTCATAAAACCATTGATCAGCTACTGGCACATAGTAAGATGCTAACGTCATTACATGCTCAAACTTTTTTTGTTTCAATTTCCTTCTTTCATTATACAAAAGAGTGGTATCATTCGGCATGGTGACAGATATGTTTTTATTTTTTATATCAAATTCTTCATACACCTGTAGTGATACTGACACACTACATAAAATGTTTGGCATTTTGGTAATGTCATAACGAAAGATTCTGTATTTGGATATTGTAAACTTTGAATTTTTTCGGCTTGGTGTTTTTTTGAACATTGGTAAAAAGTGGTCTTTAAAATTCAGAAACATTTTTTGTTGAACCGGAATAACCACAAATTTCTTTCCAGATTCTGTAATAATTTTGGCGTATTCATTTGGCAGGTATATTTTGTCGTATCTTCGTTTTCTTTGTTCAATAGCTCCGAAGCTGCGATCACAGGGTAGATAACTGCCCCGGTTCAGGAAAACGTTGGTAGATAAATTTAAATTTACCAGTTTCAATAAGACTGTAAAGATACTGCGTCATGACATAATTTTTGTTTTGTGACGCACAGTTGTCCGAAAACATGTAGACGTCAGTAACCTCAGGTCTAAGGATATTGTTGAAGAAATAATTAAGTAGGCTGATAACTTCATTTTGTCCTTTTCCAGCAAGCGTTTCATCATACAAAAAGAAGTAGCTTTTACCCGTGCTTGTGACATGAATGCAGAAGTTGTACACCCACATTTGAATTTTGTAAAATACGTCTCCACCTGGTGCAACTGGTAACGGAAGATTTTGCTGGAAATCAAATGTAATAACTTCAACATGATCATTATTTTTACACAGTTTTGTCTTTGCCTTGAGATCTTTATAAAATGTTTCTGCTTTGGCAACATGTAACTCTTTTTCTGTCCTGAGCTGTCTCTTCTCTTCTTCTGTTTCAGCACTTAAAAAGTTTGTTCATTAGTTTGTCACATTTCTGACATGAATCTGACTTAGGCTTTCCAAATGAAATATTAAAATTTTCTGTAAAATATTTTCGAAAGAATTCGTATTTTATTACAGGTTTAAAGTTTTCATTGTCCCTATTCTCCTGTAATATTCTATATTGATCGGGCTCATACTTTTCTAAGTACAAAGCATGGATTTTAGAAACATTTAGCAATGGTGATAGATAATACTTTTGTAAATTATCACTTCTACTGTAGTGTGATTTATATTTAGGAAAGCTCATTATATGAGCATTTAACTGAGCTAATATGTCAGTAGTAACTTGATTTGGCCTATTGTTATGTTTTCCACGCCGGTCTATTGGAGGAGTCACATTGAGTTTCATGTGGTCGATTATTCTGTTGATCCTGCCTTTTTTTATTCCGTGTATAGCAAGCAGTGCATTTTTACATACAGGAACTTTAGTAGCATTTTCTTTAACCTAAAACAGATAAAATGTGAGTACCATACCACTCCCTCTTTGACTTTCACAAATGTGTGCGCTATAACCAGAATAAATTTAAGTAGGTATCAAAATATCCACTTACAGAAAATGTACAATAAACACTTTTTGGTTTATTATTTTCATCGCTGCGTTTTCTGTGCTGTGCAACTTGTTTTATGGCAATGTTTCCAGATAAATATGCATCCTGCAAGTCCTTGCTTGGTAGTTTATAAAATGCTTTAAATATTGCCACTCTGGTATCAGCTGTAACTCTGTCAAAACATTTCATTTTGCAGTTACATGCATTTCCTAGTTGTTTTTTTGGTACTACTTGTTTCAAAGTATTAACATATTCTTTGCCAGCAGTTTTGCGTTCCTTCCTCACATTTCTTTGCCACTGCTTTTCTTTCCTCAACCGTTTCTTGCCTTTATCTTCCCTTAAAGTGAGGTTAGGTTCCTCAGTTTCACTACCTTCTGATGGTATATATTCAGGGTCCGTTTGAGAATCACTGCCAGCATAAGGATCCTCCTCTGATTCTGATGAAGAACTCATTGTGCACTATTTAATACCATAATAAATAGGTTAACAATAACACTACACTTCACATAAACACACTGTTGTAGTCACGTACACAGTACACAACTACCCACAATACTTTGCAAAAACTGGACATGACCAGTTCATGTCCACTTCTTGCACAGTACTTAGTAGGTAGACAACCAACATCGCACTCGTATATGATCTATGTTAGCGGCAGAAGTCTAGTTCTTGCTCAGAACGATGCAGTAACGATTCAAGAACATGTCCAAACAAATAACTCATTTCCGATAAAAAATGAACATGTCCACTTCTTGCATTGACCCCTTCAATTACTGTTCAGAATTTAATAAAACTTGGCATATTGGTAGATTATAATAAGATGGTGAACCAGTTAAATTTTTAAAGAGCTACAGAGAACCAGTAAGAAGATATTAATATTTAAAATTTTATGCCTTTAACATTGAGCCTTATGACAAATTATAGATTTTATTTTATTTCACAAAAAGTACCGTTCAGATTTCAATAAAAACGAGGAAAAATGAAAGAAAAAAATTTAGAGCATGTGACGATAGTAATTAGCAAATAATTAGCAAAAATATACTTTTTATTTCGTTGTTGATTAGATGTGGCAACGTCGTAAAAGAGGTTATAACACACGCGAAATTTAAACATGCATCAATGTGAGAAGATAAGTTTTATAGAAATTTTTTATTACAAATAATATGAACGAGGTTTTATTAATACAGATATATTTATTAGATCAAATAACATATAACAAAATATGTAATAAGATGTAATTAACTAAAATATTTAAGATTTTTTGGTTGCTTTTTTCTTTATTTTCAAAAAAATTAAAAATCTTTTCTAATATTTTTTTGCTTTTGGTAACTTCAGCAACGCCGTTCTCATCTTTGCCTAAAATTTGTAATATATCAGTATATTTATTTTTTTATACGCTTCTTCAAGCATTTCGTTAGTCACGTTTGCAACGACCATTTTTTTTCTAATACCTGTAGATTTAATTCAACCCCTGTTAGAGGTTACTGGGCCCCTCTATGAGAAACTATGTAAGGGAGGGGCAACATAAAAATTATTTTGTCCAAATAGTAAAAGTAGGAACTTAAATTAGAATAAAATAGCTTTTTGCGCAGTGTTTAATATTTTGAGTGAAACTACACTGTAAACATACCTCTGTCTTTTTCGCTTTATCGCGGCATTGCCTGATCTAAATACTACGGAAATCAAACGAGCCAGTGCACACATTTGACACTTGCAATATCGACGGTACTACCTTAAGATGTCGATTAAACAGTTGTCTGCACGACTTCATTTTTATTTTTGTATCTTTACAATTCGTTAATCATTTTCAAGATAGAGTATTTACTTTGCCTTTCTCACTGGCATTTTTCACTTTAAGCCCATTCGGTTCCATCCTAGGGCGATGAAATCTAGGGAGTAGCAAAAATCTGTATTTTGTAAATTAGAATCGATTTTTTTGCTGTCTACAAAAAGCACCTTCAAAAATCGCTTACTACGCTTTTTCTCAAATGTATACCGAACTCTTACGTCAAAGATTTGCTTTGTCGTGTCATTTAAGTGCGAAGAGGCGCATTCCTGGTCTGGTTGTTCTATTACACTTTGAACCGGTTTTAGGCACATACACCTTCCTTTTTTGTTACTTGATCCTTTGGACCTGCTTCGTTGTTACCTTACAAGCCTATTTCATCTTGGGTACCTTACAACAAACTTTTTGTTTCACGAGCCGTTTCAGTTTTAATCTTGATCAGTATACTTTATTAGTAACTTAAAATTCAACCCCTGTTAGAGGTGACTGGGCACCTCTATGAGAAACTGTGTAAGGGAGGGGCAACATAAAAATTATTTTGTCCAAATAGTAAAAGTAGGAACTTAAATTAGAATAAAATAAGAAAGAAATAACCAAGAGGAAGAGTAAAATCAAAACCGATAGCTAATAAAATTAAATATCGAACCTGTAAGCAAAAATAGAAAGATTATGCCTTAAAGAACAATTGGTAAAATTAAAGAGGTCAGTACTAAAGATAAGATGATCTACTCGATATACAATTTATGCAGCAACTGAAGCATTTTACTATAAGAAAAATAGTGACAGCAGGTTTCAGGCAAACAAACTTTTTCAGAATATCACGAGATGGAAGACTCATGGGTTCAATCTCTCTTTTCGAATTTATATACTTTCTGCCTTTTTCCATGAACTTTCTTCTTTAGACGTAGATTTTCTAACTTTTTGTCTAACCTCTTGTAGCAACGCAGCAGTGGTAGTTTTGGTGCGCCATAAGGCATTTTAAGAATGGTGCTAACCAATATGGTGGACTGTTGGCAAACACGCGTTTTGACGCATTTGCTTGCCGTGGCAAGTTCTGACTCTTTATCAAACAAATTTTGGCGAAACCTATTCATCAAAATTTAGGTGAAGATATTGCATCTACATTTGAGAACCAAACTTGTGAAGATTCTATAGAGTAGTGTTTTGTAAGAACTTCACATTGATATTTACATCTGCTGGAAGAGACTATCGAAAACTGGTAAGAGTAGATGGAAGTCCAAGATATTTTTGTAAACATAATCAAAACGATTGCTCTGATTCCTGTCTTGGCGATAAGATTGAATAACGTTGATATCAACTTTTGAAATTTATAATTCGGTTATTTTATAATTGCGAAAAAGTGGAAGATAGTTTAGATGCTTCCTTATTTGCTATAATATGCCCTAGGAATTAAAGTATAGCATTTGGGTAGGTACAAGCAGTACTTAAACAAATAATCTCGCATTTCAAATCTGACTAAGCAGAAAAACTGCAAACTGAACCAACTTAAAAATCAAAGCACTCTATCAGCTCATCTTCCAAATTGTTTTGCAGAAACGGATAGAAGAAGTTAATAATAGAAACGGAAAAAAGCTTGCACGAAACCTATGTTTGAGAAAATTTCGTCTGTTTCAAGTTTTCCAGAATTTTCAAAACTCATGCTTTAATTCTAAAATTTCTTATTTTTTTCAATAACTCAAAGAAGCATTGAATTATTAAAATGAATATATTTTGCAACTATAGGAAATAAATGCTTACTATGTGGGTGCTCTAGCGAAGGACAGCATCGCTATTTGCAGAAATATCACAAGATATTACGAAAAAGTTGTAGAAAATCATTGTTTAAATTTGAGAAAATTGTTGTGGACTACTTAGGCGAAATATATTTTAAATGGAACACTCTGCAGATTTTGTTATTTTCTTATTCTTCACCCAATGCTGAGTATAAGCCAAAATTCTATTCTACTCAAGCCCTGGTGTAGTTAATAAACATTTGGTTTTAATTAAACCGCGTTTCTTATACACAGGGGATTGACAAACATGAAACGTGATCTTATTTTCTTTTAAACAAAACACCCTGTATATTTTTATACTTTCTTATTCTATGGTTATCGTGGATTGCTACAATCTAGCATCATGTGGATCTACTTTGAACACTTTTGGCGTTAGCCAAATATTTGTCACAAAATGTTAACAAACTTCTTAGTTGACCCTGGTATAATTAACAAATTTTACTTTCAATATTTACAGCTTTGATATGATTCTAAGATTTTAGTCATGACTCCTTCTTCTTCTTCTTCTAATCTCCGTAATTCCTTAAATAGAATAGCCGAAACATCCTGTACATTTACGTGATTCCTTGTTTTCTATTAATTACTTATCGCAATAGCATTAAGGTCTAAACCTAACAGCCATTTGCGTAATTTAGTACATGCAACTAACGCATGACATAATGTTTAGGTACTGCATGCAGTTGTCACATGCATCAGAACCAAGACTTTTGCTGATGAGTAAAGTTTTACATTCAATTTCACCTCATGATCATAATTTGATATGAAAACTGTTTGTATCGTGGCTAGGCATGTTATCGAATTAAAAATCCATGTTTAGTATAGGTATTAGAGATCAGTTGAATCAATTTTCTGAATCAGAATTTATCATAACCTCAAACTACCATTGCAACGCAATATTGATTTGGAGAAATTAATTAATTCCAAGAAATGATAAAACTTAATATATCTTAGTGTGTTTTGTCTCGCATCTTTACTTCGTTTATTTCTCCCCTTATCTGTGCGTATTGTTGTAATCCATTTTTGTTTCCTTTTTTTAAATTCTAGCATCGTTTTCCTACTTAAAAGATTGCGGTAATATTTATTGTATTTTTCAAACTTATTAAAATCTTAGGCAAACCTATACGAATGAAATAAGACAATTGCATTTAGCTCGGAATATTGAATTTCTTGCATTAAGCTGAATAAATTGCTTCATTTATCACGCAGCCATTGCAAGCTCTCGTAAAACAAATTTTTTGCCATTGCTATAAATGCTGTAGTTTTCTTTTTCTTATCTTTTTATTACTTATTGCTTGACTGCATTTCTTGCTATTTTATCGTCTTTTTATCTCCTGTCTTGTTTGTTTTGAGGAAATATTCCTGGGTACTGAAAATATAGTTTTAGAAATTCATTCTTTGGAAGGAAACGCGTAATTTCTTAAATTCTGAATTTTGCGTGTGGTAACGATTATGTGACATAGACAAGTGAACGTTATAAAATAATTGGCCACTAGGTACAGAATTAATTAAGCACAAGATTTTCTTTCCAGAGAGGACTGCAAATGTAACCCTCATTCAAAGTGTACTATTGAATTTTCACTAGTGTAAAGCTTTCTGAAGTGGGGGATAGCCTTACTGAATATTTAAAGTGTATGTACATACTCTGTATAATTTACACTGGTAGAAGCCTTCCATAATTTAAACTGCAAACGGAATGACGGCATGGGTATAAAATCGTTAATATAATACGCAATAATGCATTGTATTGCAAATTTTTTGGTGCAAGAACTCCAGTATATAAAGATTTCTTTATATTGCTTTACAACAGTTTTCAATCTTTACGTCGTGACCTTTGAAGTCTAGTAGAATCAACAGATGAAAAAAAGGAAAAAAGTTAAATCTGCTCAGATTCAATGGATTTTTGTTTTTTACCAGTGTATAAGTACGTCAATACTTTCAGACACTTGTCAATACTCAAAGAATTTTAAACTTTTATCTGAAAACATTTCAACTTTTTAATACCCTTGAAAGGCCTACTTTACATGAAAGACTGCAAGAAAAGTTAAACTCCAAAAAAATTTGCGATAAACAGAAATCGATCTCCACTCCTTGCCAAATACTGAAAGATCAGCTGCTGCAAAATATTTAAAGTGTACATAACTAAAACAGTTCCAGTTGAATTACCGTGTTTAGTACTAAAATACTCTTATATATTTCTTTTTCCTTGCTCTCGTTTTAATTGTATATTCTAACGTTTAGATAGAAAAACCAACTGAAAACCGCACATAAATTATCAAAGCACTGGAGAGCGATCACTGATCATTAGTTTTTGCACATGAAAAAGCTTTTATTTCATCGTCTAGGTAATCGAAGAAATAAATGAATGTCAAAACTAACTTCTATTATTAATTCCTGCTAACCTTCAATAGCAACTTTAGTTTCATTTCACCTCTGCTCATAATAAGGGCACAGTAGGCTATTGCTCCAATTCATACCCTCAGTCGTTTAAATTACAACTTTGGGAACAAAATCAAACACTTGGATACCTACACAGTTTGTTTTTTAAGTCAATACACTAAAGGGATTTTGTTAATCATAACAGAAATGGAGTCAATTCAACTAGAAAAAAAGTTACTTTATTGTAAGTCACCGTAAGTGGCTTTGTGGAGAACCAAAATCCGACCGTTAGCAATCGTGGGTGATTTGGTAGAGGGCAAGGAGAGACTGTTAGCGACCATAAATAGTGTGATGGAGGGCGAAGACCGACCATTAGTCACTATCAGGTAGCTTGATGAGGGCGAAGCTCGACGTTTGGAGATTGAAGGTGACGTGGCAAATCGTTAGATCACCATAGATGATAGGTTGAGTAGTTTGATGCAAGGTGAAGCCTTACGGTCAGTCATCGTAGATGGCTTGTTGGAGGTCGGAGCCTAAACAACTCTAGATTGTTTGGTGGACTACAAAGCGTGACCGTTGGCGATCATTGGTGATTTGGTGGAGGGCGTTACCAACCGTTACCGACCATAGTAATTGGGTGGAGGGAAAAGCACGATCGTTGACCACCAAAAATGTCTTGCGGAGAGCGAAACTTGACAAAGTCTCATCGTTAGTTACCATTGGTGGCTTGATGAAAACGAAACTCACCATTGGTCGCAATCGGTAGCTTGGTGCAGAGTAAAGCTCGACCATTAGACACCATAAGCGGTTTTGTGAAGGCGAAGCCCAACCATTAGCCGCCGTAGATGACTTGATGAAAGGCAACTATCAACCATTTCATGGGGCTGTAACAAAATCCACCTATGATAAAATTAGCTCTCTTTAAGCCAATTGGTACAGTTCAGAGATAGACATATCTAAACAACAGAGTTGGTTAAAGAAAAGAGTCTAATCTGGAAGTCAGTTTATTGCTGTTTCTGTGTCTGAGCAATCCATGGCTTTGATAACTGCTGAAAACCAAATATATTTGAAACTAATTTGACAGGATTCGTACTTAATTTGGTCTCTAGCATGGGAAAAATTTCATACAGACCAATTTATCGCTGTCGTTGTTCTTGTTTTGTAGTTGAAGCTTTGAGCCACGGTTTCTTTGAACTAACTGCTATGGCCAATTTGTTATTTAGCTTAAATTCGAACCTCTACTGCATGACAAATGAAATACAGGTGTGTTAAATGGCAAATATTCATTATTCTATTTAAAATCCAAGTAATCTTTACAATTCACCTTAAAAACCTTACAAGCCGCCCATCTACGAGCTGAGAATGGCATTCCTAGATTCTTTTTGATGTTTTAAATTAAATTAAGCAGTTTAGTGCTTATGTGTGTTACCTGTTGCATCAACCTATAAGTTATGCTGCAGAAACCTGTAATTGGGTCTGCAATTAATTGTTAGGTTTTCAAGGTTGTAAAGAGTAAGAATAACTATAAAACAATACTATATTTGTAATGAATGAAAGTCGCAAGAAGTCCAAAAACATTACCGTGATTAGTAGTATCAAAAAATAAAAGAACAGATTATAAAATTAATCTTTATCTAGTACAGCCTACTTAAAAACCTGTATCGTTCTGAAAAGACTTGAACATATCAATATCGGCATCATCAACTTCGGTTTTGGAGCAACTCTATCTTAACAACATAGATGTTAGTTTGCTTATTGTACGACAAAAAACAAAAATTTACTTGATGTATCACGTTATTGTTAAACATCCTGTGTAATAATTAAGAATGAATTAAGTTGCTTTATATTAAGTTTTTGTTAACGCATTTTTTCATAAGTTTACAAAAATAATGAAAACAGAACTTGCTCGTCTGCATTCCGTTTAATTACTTTTTTCAGCTTCAGTAAGCAACAACTTCTAAGCGAATAAAAATTAACTTGAGTTTAATTTTAAAAACATACCCAATTCAGACAAACCCAAACAAGAATCCAACCTTAAATTCGTAGACATAATTCTGAAATACCACAGGAAATCTGCTCTGCATATTTGCTATCCCGAGTTGTCTTAATCTACCATTTTTGGAAATTTCTATTTCAGGCAAAACATTCTGAGAAAACTAAACACTAAACGGACATTCAAAGCCAGTAGGCGGGAAACGTTTTGAATTTTCCTCTATTCACGGTAGAAAACCAAGATAAGAAAATTCGAATTAGGTAATCTCAAAAAAGGATTTCGTTTAAAATGCAGTCCACATTCGTTCACCCTTGTTGTGATTGTCACAGAAAGGAATGTTTCCCAAAAGAATTCTTGAGGTCATTCGAGAGCAGTAAACTCGGAGAATTTGGCAGAAGAAGCCTTCATTGTCTTGTAGAACCAAAGTTAAGAAATCGAATAAAAAAATCTTATCAAAACAATAACGTTTTAAAAATTCGACGAAAAATGTGTTTTATAATTTTTAATGGAATTTAACGAGAATTAAGAATTTTCGGAATAATTTTAAATTAAAAAGAGCTTAATTTAAATTCTTAACAGCACACCGGGGAATCAAAACTTTCCGCATCTTTAATGTAATTGTTAAGAAAGTTAAATTAATATTTTGCGTGACTCGATAAGAATTTTATTCAAACGAACAATTTGAAAAAAAATTGTGCTTGTAAAACAATTGCATTCGACAAATATTAATTTCAGTTACCGGTTTCTTAGTATTAAGGTCTATCTGCAGGAAGTTGTAATCAGTTTCTATGTCATTCTGTCTCCTTTTTCTGTGGTTAGCTTCCATTAACTTTGTATATTTATACATTTAAGGCAGTATAACGCCTACTAAGATATTGCATTTCATTAAAACGATATTTACCACTGACGCTCGCTAATGTTTGCTTATTTGTAAACTTCTACTACTCGAGTTCGGCGGTAGGTTTAATATTTTTGAAATATTATTTCAGCTTTGTGATATTAATTAGGAGAATTTAAAAAAAACGACGCTAATGTATTTGAAGATTTAAATTTAAATAAAAATGAATAAATTTAATGAAGTGTACAGTGATAAGCAAAAATAATGATTGATGGATTAATGTTTTAATTAGGTAAGAGAATAATTACAAATATTATTTAAGAATTTTAAATTATTCAAAAACTTTTTAATCGCTTATACCTTCTTATAAAAGAAACGTTCAGCATAATAATTGGTACTATTACTATAGTACCTAGTACTAACCTATCTACTTTTGCATATTTACGTAGATAAATTATGTTTTTAGTCTACTTCTCGCTAATTAGTATGATTAAGCAACATTTTTAATAAAAACTATTTAACGGTTTATGGTTATTAATTAACAACGACCATAATTAAAAATATGCAAATATAGAAGGTTCAAAAGTATTGATTATTATCAGGAAGTGATATTAAAATCTCCTAATGCGCAATTATGGCATCCAGATATTTTTACTGTTACTTTACTGTTACCTTTTATTAATTTATTATATTTTATTATCGGCTGTAACAATTCATTTCAATAAACTCTTCAAAAAAAGTTAATTCTGTTTTGTAATTTTCTGGAGTCGTTTATGATGGATTCTGAACCTGCAAAATTCAGTTTCAGTGCAATAAAGATGTGATTATATTATTTACACATGATAATGGTAATCTTGATTAATTTAGTCTAGAATCGATGTATTTGTAAGTTCACTAAGCCATAGAATCTCAATAATGGCAGTTACCTAATAAATCTTGTTAATTAATCAAACACATTTCAAATTAATTTATTAAAGTAGGAAGTCTTAAAACAGATTAAAAATAAAATAACAATGACTGCCATAAAAACAATTAAGAAATCGTCTACATTATTAGTTATTAGTGTTGTAAATAAAGAAATTTTTTCTAATTAAAATTAATATGAAAAATACCGCAAATGCTGTGAACAGTTGATGGTGTTTAGCTTCTTACCTGGGAAAAACTTATGATGTGAAGATGCAAAATTGAAAAACAGTCTGCGATACCTTGTGTAAGAGGATTACATAGGTGTATACCTATGAAATGAGACTTTTTTTTCAATTTTAAACGTTTATTAACAAAAAATGGTTACAAATTTAATCTTCAAAATAATACCCATCGCTAGCGACACATTTTACCCATCTCTCAGGCAATTTGTGAATGCCGCGCCAAAAAAATTGGCCGTCTTTGGCCGCAAACCAATCATCGAGCCATTTTTTGGCTTCTTCGTGAGAATTGAAGCGCTGCTCGGAAAGTGCGTGGCCCATCGATGCAGACAAATGATAATCGGAAGGCGCCAAGTCTGGTGAGTAAGCCGCATGCACCAGCGGTTCCCAATCGTACGTCTCCACCAATTCCCGGGTCGCTCTTGTTCGATGTGGTGGTGCATTGTCATCAAGAAAAATTACTTTGTGACGCCGATCGGCATATTCTGGGCGTTTTCGGTGTATAGCGCTGTTCAAATCGGCCAATTGTCGTTGGTAGCGTGCACCGTCAACTGTTTCACCTGGTTTTAATAGCTCGTACCAAATCATACCATGCTGATCCCAGAAAACACACAGCATTGCCTTGCGGCCGAAGCGATTTGGTTTGGCCGTTGATTTTGGCTTGTGGCCGGGCGGACCATACGATCGTTTACGCTTGGGATTGGAGCAATACACCCGTATCGATTCGATGCAAAAAAGACTTCCTTTTGAACCGGGAGAGCAGCATTTCACAAGTGGTTTTTCGGTTCTCTTGCTGCCTTTCAGTCAGTTCATGCGGCACCCATCTTCCGACCTTTAAAATCATGCCCATGTCTTTCAAACGTTTGCAAATGGTTTTTTGGGTCACTCCCAACTGCTCTGCCATCATTTCTTGCGTTTGACCATCATCTTCATTCAACAATGCTTGCAATTCGGTGTCCTCAAACTTTTTCGGTGGCCGGCCACGTTCCTCGTTCTCCACGCTAAAATCACCACTTCGGAATTTTTCAAACCACCTGAAGCACTGTGCTCTGCTTAGAGCATGTCCACCGTAAGCTTCTATAAGCATTTGATGAGCTTGAGAAGCGTTTTTCTTCAATTGATAACAGAAAATCAACGATGTCCGCAAATCGTAGTTTGAAGGCACGAAATTCGACATTTTTAAGAGCGAAAAAAATGCGTTGTTGTATGAAACATCACAAACAATGAATTGAATATTGTTGACAGATGACAGACGAAAAAAATAAGACATTTGGGACAGTTTAAAAATACTCCTAGCGACATCTGTGGTCTAATAGCTGAAAGTCTCATTTCATAGGTATACACCTGGTAAGTTTGGTGTTACATTCTGTGGTAAAGTCCCTCAACGAGTAATGTAAATCAAATCGTTCTCCAGTAAGAAAATACCTATATGTAGTTGTGTAAAAGCCTTTGGAACAATTTACTTTTAGAGATTCTATCAACACCAATTGTTTCTACTTTGGAATGTTTTTGTATGTCTCTGGTAAAGAGCTGCATAATTTATTTATTGTACTACTCACAAAACGTACTGGTTTTATGTGTTCAGTGATAAAAGGTAGATTAAGTATTTCATTTAGTTTAGGTCTTCTAAGTTGGACGTTGGAAACTGTTGATATTTTATGTAACGTTTGTCTTTGATCTAAAAGAGAGCAAAACATTCATGAAGGATCATAAATGTTTCCCACGCTGTTTGAATTTATTTTCAGTGACCGTTTCTGTTCTAGTTTTGGTTCTTTATTTTTTTTTTGTACGCCACAAATAACGGAAGCATAAAACGTTAAAGACAGGTTGTATTCAATTCTTTTTAGCACTTACAGCAAAGTAAACGAAAATTGCCCAAGCTGCATGTATATTACATCAAGCGATAGGAAGAAATTTCACCAAAGCAGTTCAGGTGAAAAATCACGCATATATGAAATAAAATAGAAACTGACATATGTAATTTGACGCTAATACACCGATATTACGTAAATAGCAACTGCTTTAATATCAGACATACCTTTATGAATGTCTTTTTGTGTGATGGCAAGTATTGATGAAATATCTCTTGGACCATAGGAAGATTACACTGCAGGTTATGGAACAAATGACTGCCTAGCTGTTTATAAAAGTAAATCGAATGATATTAACTGCCGTTAAAACGGATTCGGTCTATATAACGACCGTCCGTCATTTCTTTTAGACCGATAAATTTATTATATGAAGTACTCTTAATTAACCTCCTAAGTACACAGTCAAAAGTTCTCTATCGCTTCTCGTTTTCACGCTACAATAAATTCTTTTGTCTAGAGGTATTTAGAGTATTATGAGTAAAGGAGTTGAACAAAGTCACATTTATTTTAATTGATGAATCACTTTCGTGATCGAAATTGTTTAAATTGGGACACCACCCTTGTTATCTAACAGTTACTATTATCTTAAATAATATTATCAAACCGACACACATGATTAAAATCGTTTTTTGTTGCCGCATATAATTTGAATTATCTGCAAGGATATTCGAATACAAACGTTTTAGCGTTAAATACTTGATATCAGGACTAGAGAAATTCCAATCGGTGGCGTATGATGCCAAATTGACGTTTGAGCTTGTTTGAAGCAACATTCAAGAAGGGATTAAGTGCAACTAATAATAATAAATAAAAAATAAATTTCTATTAATACTTGTCAGTGTTCATAAATTGAGGTTAAAGATTTCATTTAGACATTTAGAATCTTCTTCAGTTTTTGCAATTTAAGAATCTACCACAAAATCAAACTGAAATCATCTAAGAATACGATTGAAGGCGAAAAATGGTTTAATTAGAAGTTTAAACTGTTTTGCTGTGCATTTCTGTAGAAACTCAATTATAAAAAATAAATTGTGAAGCAAACATGGTCACCGAAACTGTGGTTTTAATATAAAGGTGGCCCAACGAAAACAAAACGGACTGAATAACACGTCGATTTGTATTGGGAGAGGACATTCTTGACGTATAATTCGAACCCTAAACTTCAATCTTCTAAGGGGGGGGAGGGGTCAACCTCTCAAAGATCTCTAATCAGAAGGGGATTCAAGTGGCACATCATTAGAATCTCTTTCAATTCTTCATATTGAATTTTAAATTTGGTTGATTAGTTTGGAAGATACAGAATGTGAAATCTAAAACATGAGAGGCTTCATGATCTTAAAATTTTTACATTTGACATTTGTTCTCGTTTAATTTGACAATCTTGTGTCCACTCTAGATAAGTCTGCCATGTTTATTTTTTATTTTTTTTTTAATTTACAACAACAATAAATACTAGAAAATTCAGTTGCCGCTCACACTAGGAAAATTAAGAATAATCATAACCGATTTGTCTAGAGTGAAAACAATATTGTCAAATTAAATGAGAACAAATGTCAAATATGAAAACTTGAAGATCATGAAGCCTTCTATGTTTTGGATTTCACCCCGTATCTTCCAAACAAATCGGCCGAATTTAAAAATTCAAACGGAACAATATGGGGAATTGAAAGGCTTTTCTCTAGGGGGTTAAAGTTTAGGGTTCAAATTGTACGTCGAAAAATGCCGCTCTCCCAATACAGATCGACGTGTTTTTGCATTTTTACGCAAAATTGTTTTCGTGGGAATTATTTAGTCTGTTTCGCTTTACTTGGACCACCCTGCATATTATAGAAATTCTATTTTTGTCTAGATTTAAACTCTCGCGAATAATAACAGCGGAACGATCAATGAATAAGATTTATTTTATTGAGCATTATACATGGGAATCAAACAAAACGACTATAAACTGCGATGTTCATTTATCTGTTTTTGCAATTTTTTTTCTAGGATGCTTTGTTTGTGAGTAAAATTGCATTTTGCAAAACCTCAATTTATGTCTTCATTTAGGACAGAGTTTTGTAAATTATTATTACTTCTTTAATAGTCAAATAAGCACTAGTAATTGGATAGGTACATAAAGTCGTGTAGACGATGCACAAATATCTAATTGGTTAATTGGTTGTCAGATACCGGTAACTATGAGATTGTTTGTACTTGGAAATATTAAAATAGTTTTGAGGGGAGGAATAATTCGTTTCCATTTTGCAGCATTATAGTTATTAAACAAGGCACCTTTCATGTTTCTTAAACAATCCACTTATTATTAAACAAAGAGCAAAGCTGTTACAGATTAGATTTTAAAAATAAAAGAATACCGAAAATAAGTATTTATTTAAAGATCATATGATAATTTTAAAGCACTGTTTGCACAGAGTATAACAAAGATTGTGCTATTACTATTTTAGTTTATGTCATTCATGATGTAAAATAGGCAGTTTAGTTAGAAATTTGTGTATTTAACCTTGGCATTTTTCACTGAGTTTCATACATTGAAGATAAAGCTGAATTTGCAGATGGCATTAATTTGTCACCTCAATGCAGTGTGTTAAAATAGAAACATCAATGTGGCAATCAAGAAACTCCGCACCACAGAAATAGCATTTGGCTATCGTAGACTAGTTAGAATAACAAAAAGTGATGCATTACAATTAGCATTCTCAATTTAAGTATTTATTCTTTTCTCTTATTATCAATATGAGCTTACATAAGTGCTATATGGGGTTTAGATTAAGATTTTGAACAAATCTGAAATTTGCATCAAGTTGCCTTTCCCAGGTCCGTTGTGTAAACAAAAACGCCATCTTGATCTAAGCGTTGTTTCTCCTTTTTCTGTGGATAGTTTTTTTTTCATTCTTTATCTTGGAAGCAAACACGTTTTGGTCTTGAATGAAAAGCATTCTATCAAGTTCTGCACCGTTTAACAATAGGATCCTGATTTAATGAGCACAGAGCATTACCGTTATATTAGCCATTTTAATTTATATTATCCGTATCTTTACTAATTTTTCGCTAAATTTTATAATAATATGTTTATGTATACAGAGCGTTCCAAAGAAGAATGGACGGAAGAGGGTGGCGCTATTTGTTACAGATGTCAAAAAACCGTTACTAAAGAAAGTCGTACGGAACTATTACCTTTACGTTTCAAAATTGAAAAACTACAGGGTGCTCTATAAAAGCGTGACATTTTTTTAAACGCAACAACCTATATCTTTACGATTTTTTATTCCTGATTTATTGCTGGATGATAAAGGAAACAAAGTTATTAGTATTAGTAGTCTTATTATACGGGGTGATCAAGAAACGCAACTTGTTATGTTCAAAAAAAGAACGAGAAAAATAAAAATTTACGTTGTGAAATCACTTTGTATAGTAACATCGTCCAGTTAAAACTCGAACAATGGCTCTTAAAGATCAAAGGTTAATCTCCAAATAGTAAAATCTGTTTTTGTTAATGCCAGGATGAGTAGGTAGAGAAGTTAAGGAAAGTTTTGTAACAAAGAAGCTGATATCACAGTTAAATTTAGATCGATTCCTACAGTATCATTATAACCATTTATACAAATAACGACGCTATAATCCTTCAGTGGTTCTGTAAAACACCCTGTATTTGACATTACAGCTCATTAAAACACTTCGTGTTACTAATTATTATTGAAATATGCGAAAGTAGAACGAGTTTTTGTGAATTTCATAATTTGTTTTTATGAAGTAAACGGCGTAATAAAAACTTTTTTCCGTATAAACAAAAACTCCATTTAACACGCCATTTTTCAAATAAGTATAAATCCGTGGCGAATCATATTTCGTACTGGACACGAAATTAAGGACAAATTGAGCGATTTTAGCTTGTTTACTCTGCGAAAACGATTCTATTGTTCATTAGCTGATGTGCCATTTATCTAAATCTATTATCAATTAATTTCCTTTCTATTGTTCTCACCTTTCTCGTGTTAATTGAAACGTCGTTACAGTATAGGTGATTTTAGGTTTCACTCTATAGAAATAGAAACTTATATTAGGGTATAATAATATGTAACTACATTGCTATAATATTCAATCTAGGCCATTTCCTTTCCTTCTAAAACCTATATTTACCTGCAATATTCATGATTAAAATAATAACTTCAAAAATTTATAAATGAGAAAGCTAAATAAATATGTTTTTGGTATTGCCGTAGAATATTGTAAATATTTAGAGTTTTCTATTTTGTTAATGTAACCAAAATAGATGCGAAGTAAAAATCATATAGGAACGCCTAGTAATAGATAATAATAACTCAGTTTCTATTGGTAAAACAAAAATTTGAAATGTCGATTTGTGCAAATACATAAACTGTATACAACTGAAATCTCAAAGATTTATAACATAGCCACCATAAAAGAAAAATAACGCATTTACTTGGGTACATCACATGTATTCAAAATTATGTGAAGAGGATTTCTTAAATAATAAAACTAGGATGGTATGAAACTCGCTCATAAAATAGGCCCTTTTTAAGCAAAATGAAAATCGTTTTTGCTTTTTTATTATAATTTTCTTTTATGCCGGTTTTAACATTAAACTTCAACTTGGAGTTAACTACATAGAATATATTCTTTTACCCTTTTATAGAATGCCGGATTACGATAATTTCGGTAACGTCCTTTATTATTTCTGCTCTTAACTTTTGTAATTTCTCTCGCTTTTATTATTAATGTATACGTATTATGCTCAGTTATTTCAATTATTCCATTTACCTTCCTTTCAGAAGTAGATAACGGTTGATGACTCCTTATTACGAGAAGGTTGTATAAAAGTAGCACGGCTAATGTAAATTTATAGAAATTAAAGAATTTATTTAAACCTAAAAAGGGCTTTGTCTTCTTATATAGAGTTTTTTTTAAAAAATCGTTATTTATTTTAAACTTTAGTAACTATATGTTCGCTTTAAAATTATAAAAGATACACAAGAAAAATATACTTTTTGAATATAATCAGCAAAAATTCAAAACAAAGTGCTTTGTAAAATCCTTCTTAACGTAATTTTGAAACCAAAGTATGCTTACTCCGCAATTTCAGGAGAACCAAATATTTTCAGATTTTGCTAAAAGGAAAATATTCCAATTAGTTAAAATGCTAACAGTTTTTAAAATCCACTTTAAGTCCCGGAACCATTTACTCTAACGAACGTGAAACTGCTCTAAGGTTTATAGGTACTGTTTTTTTTCCAGGAAGACGGAATATTTTAAGGAATTTTATTATGTACGTTGTATTTGATGTTTCGGTTTCTAGTAAAGACTTAAATTTTTTTTTAAAAAACTAAAAATATAGAAAAAAATTTAAAAAGTTAATTTCTTTAAAATTTAAAAGCAAATGGTTTATTTATTTTTAGTCTTGTTAATAATATAATTTATTTTTATGTGAAGGAGCACAGGCAGGGGGCTCTTACTATAGTAGCCGCTACTGCTTTTTAGTATTTTGATATATTTATGTCCTAAATTTTAATCTATCACAACTCTTTCATATTATTGTCCTTTGTAATACTTCAACTTACCCACTTAATGTTCTCTCTGTATACTTTGTACGTTTCACTGAATTTTTTCAATTTAAACTTTCTAAATCAATTTAAACACTTTTTAACAATAACACAAACAATTATCAGTTCTGTTGTCTTTCACCTACGTGTCCTGCATAAGCTAGCTTATAGCAAAATTGCTTTGCTCCAGAATTCGGCTGTAAAATCGTTCCCAGTTGACGTACTCGTACAAAAGAAGATCTGAGCAGAAACTTAGATTAAAGTAACATCTCACCAAAACTGAAAACTTCTGTTTATTAGTCCTCTAAATTAACTTCAAACGTGGAGCTATCCAACCAACAATAGTGAAAGTAAAAAACCGATAGCTTTGGCAGTCGAAGTCTACTATGCATGTTTGAAGACGAATCTACGTTCTATTAGACTCAGCATCTAAAATTCTGAAAAAAAATCTAAGAACACTGCTTTTGCAGTATGCATATTTTAGAGCATTTGGCATTGTACATTTTTTATTTCACATAAGATACCGCTCACATCCTAGAATCTTATAAGTATGAACGTCTAGAGACTCAATTAGAATGAATTCGACCTATTCAAAAAGCCTAAATAACCTAAACGGTTTGATAAGTCAAAAAAGATTGACCCAAAAACACAATCGTACAAAAGGCCTTACCGATTTGGAAAGTCCGCTAGATTTGAATAATTTTACGGTTACAAGCCTAAAACTTAGTTGATTCAGAAAATTCAATCACTTTGTAACATTTGATAGATTCGATCCGAAAGACTCTACATAGGTTCGAGAACCTTGAGTCCTTCCTAATTTAAACATTACTATTACTCGCTGTATTAAATATTAGTCTTCATTTTTCCTCAGATCAATCTAAAAACAACCTGATCAGAAAAACCAAACTGTTCACGAAAAACCCGAAAGGTGCCGAAAGCCTAATTGGCTTAAAAAGCCCAAATGGTTCTAAAGGTGTGACCGGTTCAGTCAATTCTAAACGTCTCGTCAGTCCGAATAGCTTGGTAGGGGCACGAAAATTCTGACCGTTTCAATAATGCAAGTTAGAACCTTTCAAAAACTCGACTTAAAAAGCTGATTTGTGTCCGTTTCATAACCTGTCCTTAGAACTACAGTTTTACTCTGAATTATTTTTCATGATTCCAATGTAGAGATTTGCAGAATACACTTTAAAGGAAAAGAAATGAAGATTAGTGTATTTTATTCTTCATTTGAAAGCAAAGTCCGAATGTTTTCTTTTAACTAAGAATGATAATTTTAGATAAGGTGAAAATAAGGATGCGATAAGAGGTAATCAAAGTAAATTGCCATTTTGGCATTCATCTGCACCGCTAAAGAAAACCAAAGAAAATGTCAATAAAAACAATTCTTCCGGGAATTCAAATCCTGGGTCTTCCGATTGCAAACCTAATAAAACTAGAACGTTAATCCCACAGTTATACTACTTGGTCAGTGTACTTTCGGAGCTTGAAACTCACTTACCTAAATGGAAAGCCAGAACAGCCATAATATTAAAGCTGACGTTACGAATATTGGATTTTATTGATAAGTGATCCAGAGTAGAAAAGTTGATAGGCTAATTATTATGCTCTATCATAAGAAGAATTGAACGACATAAAGCATATCGATAGTGACAAGAGTTTTTTTGGTTTTACTTAACAGGGACTAACAGTACAACAAATAAGACTATTATAACAAGATAATGAAACTAAATCCATTTTGAAATTGGAAATTAGATTCTAAATTATAAATTTAATAACCACGGTTTATGAAATTTGCAAGGTAATTGTACCGTTGGTATAATATCAAATATATCAGTAATTACTTAAGAATTATCAGTGACATAATAGCAAACCCTACGACATTTCTTTCTCTAGAGAGACTTCCTGTTAGATATTTATATGCGCAGTCTGTGGGATTTATCAACAATTGTTACGCTATTGATAAATAACTATTTAAAAAGATTCTTATAAATCTGAGGTGGGTTGTAATGCACAAGAAACATAAGTGGGCGGTTGACTTATCGCTAGTGGCGACAATGATGAAGCCGGCGGGGAGTCGAAGATCGACTAGACGTTTCCTTGACGTTTACTCTAGAGGATTTCTCCTTGTTCTGCGACTGTTGAGCAGCGTTCTCCCGCCAAAATTAAATCTTCTTTTAATGTCCAAATACGCGTAGAGCCTACACAATGACTTGACTTGTATAAATCGATTGCGCTGCCTGCTGTGTCACTCAGGAGTTTCACATGTTTCACAACCTTTGAAAATCTTGCAGCTTTTATTCAGTACCACTCTGTAGTAATTTTTTTGCTAACGTTCAACTGATACAACTTAATTTGAAAACTGATAATATTTTTAGCCTCCAATTCAGCAACTCTGGTTTAAGTCTTTGCCTTAAGTCTACTTGATTAATCTATCGCAACTAAATTAAATTCTTAACTATCATTTCTAAGAAACCAAAAACAATCAGGTTGTTCAACTTGACGTAGAATGACCTACACCTTTAGAAATTCTTTCCCAGATGAGTTTTTATTATATCGAAGTCTGTAATTGCAAGTTTCACTAGTTTCATGGTAGGTGCACATGAGCAAATACTCAATTTCTCCCAGCAGGGAGGTAGATACATACAAAATGTTTTCATATATTTTGCTTCTTCAGATTATTGAATTTTGCCGCCCATGAAAACAAACATGAATTAGTCTGAACTTTCCTGGACATACTTAATATGTACGAGACTTGCTGGAGAAATTTCTGCAATCGGTTACTTCCGATGGTATCAGCGTTGTGCCATTGTCAAATTAGAACAATTTGTCACTTCTAACATATACTTCAGTTGACAGTTCGTATCCAAGCTAACCAGTTCTGTTTACATAGCGCTTTGAAAAAAGTAATTTTGTGAAAAAATGGAACTTCCGCGTGAACCTTTTCGAGCAATGCTTTTTTACGGTTCTCGAAGCAACTTAACACCAAACAATGCATCGAACGGCTTAATGCTGATTTTGGTGAGGAAGCTCCATCAAATAGAATTGTTTATGATTGGTTTGCTAAGTTCCAGCGTGGACGTTCTTTTTTCAGTGATGGATTTCGTGAAGGTCGTCGTCTGTTGTTGCCACTAATGTTGATGCTGTGGGTGAAATGAAACATGTGAATTAGTGCAAAGAAATGCTGAAGAAATTTAACCGAGGTCATTCAAATTTAGTGTACGACATTGTTACTGGCGATGAAAGTTGCATCTAAAGAACAATTCACTGTAGGGATGTTTCGAGATGAGTCGAAACCCACAAAAACTGTTCGTTCACGCAGTGTTGCAAAGCAAATGATTTCTTGTTTCTTCCGTGTTTCTGGACATGTGGCTACTATAGCTTTAAAGGATCGAAGAACTGTGAACGCTGATTGGTACACAACAATTTGTTTGCCGGAAGTCATCGGTGAAATGTGCCCACGCAGCTTCACAAACTGTCGACTTTTTAGCCAGTAAAAAAGCAAAATTGATGTCGCATTGTCCGTATTTGCCTAATCTAGCACCAAATGTCTTCTTTCTGTTCCAAAACAAGAACGTGAACTTATTCTTTGTCTAAAGCAGCCGTTGGGACATTTAGGCAACTGACAACTTCAGATAGGAAGAAATGCTTCAAAAATTGGTTTGAGCGTATGCAAAAGTGTATCGATGCTAAGGACGAATAGTTTGAAAAACAATAAAGCCATTTACTAAATTGTACAGGTTTCTTAACCATTTTCAGAAATTTTTCCAGCAAGCCTCGTATTTAAGCGTAAATAGATATTGAAGTTAGCAGCGAAATATCTGTCCAATATCTAGTTATTTTTTTACAGTTTACAATATGTACTTCCCACTTACTCCGTTTGCGAGGGCATAAATAAGCCGGTCGCGTCGCGTCGAGCTAAACTCACCCCTTTTTCTTGCGTGCGCTCGGAGTGGAGAGTACCTTATGTGTAAGGCTAAAATAACGTAACCACGTGCATTATATTTGTAATTATTTATCACTTCCTCATGTTAAAAATAATAAAAGGAAAACCATTTCTGTTTAATGTTAACTGTGATATTTATACGTCAACGATAACAAATACGATGTTTTATGACAGAAGCAGGCAAGATATACTTCATATCCCGTCTTTTCAAATATGTTGTAGGTACAAAAACCCCCTATTTTAATAATTATACATTAACTTATCTAGCAACACTAAGCAAATATTTATTGTTTAAACCCTTAATGATGATTAATTTACAGTGGTTTGTTGATATATATACAGTTTCCAATAATTAGAAACAATTCATTACAGAAACAATTTCCCTTGTGACATGAAACGACATTCTGACTCCTTCAACTTGCTTACTCAGCACAAAGGGTTTGCTTGAATTGAAAGCGTTAGAAAAAAAATACGCATAGGAGGTGGAGACTTCGATACACATAATGTAACGTTATCTTAAAAACAAAAACGTTACAAATTTCGAAAGAATGCATATATGTATACGTACAAATTACAGATTGATTATCAAGTGAAATTAATGTTATGTTAAATATTCCAACTAATTAATTTTTAATAATAGTATCTTGTGAAGGATTTTGATATATTTTTAATATGTGCATGAAATTAATATTTTTGGTTTTTATTGCATTACTATTTCAACTTGTGTACAAGTTGATTATAAAAATCTTCATTATTAAACGTTTTAACCGCATTCTGCTAGATAAGTATGAAAATTCTAATCATGCACTGACGGTGTTTTTTTATATTTGGATTAATGAATAACACAAAAACGCTAATGGCAAATAACAGAGATATACCAACTGGAAATTATGAATTTATGATATGAAATAACTTGATTACATTAATATTACATTACAAATAAAACATTTTCACTGTTATTAGCTTTTATGATTTGTATACATTAATTTTGATACCATGATTACACGCTAAATATTGTGTTATTAAGTTTAGTGTTGATAAGCTAGTAATTATATTTCGACCCAGGTAATACTAACATTCAAATTAACTTAAATTAAATTCTGTTACATTAAATCCTTCCATTATTTTCGTAACGATTTTAGTAATTATTTTACATAAAGCAAGGCAACGTTAACGGCCTCTTTATGGCGTGGTTACCTTTAATTTTTTATTTTGTTGTAAAGTAGGTGGACAGTTACGTGGACATGCGGACGGGCACGCTAATATTTTGCAAATGGTTTAATGGAAATTAATGAAACTAAAAATAAAAGCAATTTATAATAATAAAGATTTTCCAGTTCACGAGGGCCCTATCAACTTTAAATTCATAATTTTTCTCAATGTTCACAGTTTGCGTGTTAACAAAATTACTATTATTATTTGTAAAAGTTTTTGACTCTCATAATTATTATTTTAATTATGAGGTTTAGGCATTCTCATAGAAATAAATTCACCGAACGTTATGGCTTCGAATAACACAGCAAAACAATGTGCTTGCTTGTACCACTCTCAAGCCTTTTACTATTTCCGTTTTTTCTATCATGGTTGTTACCTAATCGGAAGTTTTATAAATTCAAATTGACCCTTCAATGATAAATGTTAACACTTTTAATTCTTTAAATGTGAACTAGTAACCCAGCTATTAATCAAACAGCAAGCTCTTTTATCTAACATAAAATGGTCAATATCAGTCAATACCTTTATACTTTTATAAAAACGCGTCAAAATATTTTTGCCAAGATGGCCCAAAACAATTTGTTATAGTCTCTTGTCAGTGCTAAAGCGTCATTCGCAAGTTTAATTTTTACAATAGAAAATAATCATTTAACACCAAATCAGTATTGAAAGATTAAGTTTAGTGTTTTTTACACAAATGGTAAATAGGACCACCCACATATGTTTCTATCTACATTTGATCAAATTCTGATCCATAAGCGTCCTTCAGTTGAAAGCATAATTGAAGTTTTGAAATAAATCGAAATGGCACCAAAGGGTCTCGTTCTACTTCGGAAGATGTTTACGGGCCCACCGAAATGACTTTTCTGTCTTTTAAGACTTTGCCACTAGATGCCAGGGCAGAATGAGGAAAATTCTACTTTCTCGCTAACGGTAAGAGATAAGCAAATCGGGTTTGCAAATTTGTAAATAGACCATCGTACGATCGCTGATTGTCGCTGCTTTTGAAAAATGGCTAGAAACGCGAAACATTCACATATAACTACAAGATTCAAGTATGTCTCGGGTAGAACGAGATTGGTGCAGGTGCAGACATTTTATTATTTAGGGATAGATGCCCTTTTTGGAAATATCTTAGGAACGAAACAACTCATTTAGATTCACTATTCTTGTCGTGAATGGTATTCAAAGGCTCAACACGTCAAACCGGTTATACTTCGGAGAATCAAATTTTGACCGCCTTCAAACCATCCTCGTTGGCCATGATCGCGATCTTTTGCAAAATTTCTTTCGTCGGATACTTTAAACTATTAGCTATAAAAAAGCTCCAATCACTGCACTCTGGAGACGGCCAAATTCATTCTCAAATTCTCAAAAAACCGAAGACACCTAACCGTTTTAAAACAGTTGAAGGTATCGCACTAAACTGGGTGTCCACTGATAGGATTTGACGCCTTGAACATGGGCCCGAAGAAAAATTCACAAAATCAGTCGACAAGTGTTTCAATTGTTAAACAACTTTTTTCTCGAAATCGACATGGATCTAGAAAAATAATCATTAGGTTAACAATTGCACGTTTATGCAGCTAATTGTGTGTTCGACTGACAGCTCTAGAGTGCTCTACGTTACCAACACATGTTGCTAAAAAGTGACACATATACTCTCAGGGTACTCTAAAGCATCAATACATTTTATGTAATCCTAATAACATTGGATAATAAATAAAAAAGAAAACCACGGCGAATCAGTGTGAATTCATTTACTGCGGCTCTGTTGATTTTTTGTTAATGTAAGAAATTAAGGAACATTTCACTCTAATTTCAATGATTCTTATCTTGTTGTCAAAGTACTAAAGTGAAAGAAAATAATCCAAATTAATATAGTGCAGACCTTCAAAATTAATAACTGCAAAGTCAAAATGAATTACTGAGGAATAAAACATCTGGGAATGCAAAGCATAACCACAACGAACTCCGTTTTGTTACTGAATTTGAGCAACAATTTTAAGAAATTTTCAAATTTCGGCGGTCATTTGAACCATGTTCCAGAGGTTATATAAAAAAACTAAAAGTATACGCATCTCTTATTGTTTGATATAGAATAAAGTAAAAAAAATTTCAAAATTTTTCCAGTTTTGGCAGCCATTTTGAGCATGTTCCCGAAAAGATAGCAAAAATCCAAATCTAACATAAGACAGACAGACTTCGCAAATTCAGTAACAACTCCTATCAGAGTTCGTTGAACATTCATAAATCATAATGTTTCAAATAGATATAAAGTTTGACACATACACGAGAACGTTCTTATTACCAGGCATTCTTGACAGTTGAGCTGTACTTATTTCAGATAATTTCCAGATGTTTGTGACTAGAACAATAGATAAACATGACGAAAAAAAGTTTAAGATATTTAACATTTTGTAATTCCTAAAATACAATTCAAATAAATTCATCCACTGTATGATGTAGCAAGCTGACCTAATAGACAGCGACAACGAGTATTCTTTTTTTATACATAGTTCTAACAGCATTATACATCTATAGGTTCTTTCATTTTTTGTGCGACATGGGCTTTCTTCAGAAGTGATAAAATTTTCTAATAGCAACTTGTTGAATTTTTCTGGGCAAGAATTCTTTCTGAACTGTTTAGTGTTCAAGCATTCCTTCATAATTACACATATTTTATATTTTTTCAGAAACTCTTAGTCAAATATTTTTTTTGAAAAGCATGTTGGAGAGTTGCATATTAGCTTCTAAATCAATACCGTTAGCAGTACCAAGTGGCAAAAACTTCGTTAACATATATTTTTCTTATAGTTATATCTTGGCCTTTATTGGTGTTTTACGAATTCCTTGGTCTTGTCTTGATTTCAAGAGGTTCATTCTTTGGCGATAAGGTATAACCAATAAGTAGGCATGCCATGTGAACTGCCTTTCTTTCTGTGAAAACTAGCATCAGAAGGTTTTTAAAACGAAGTTTGCTATTGTTATTGGTATTAAGTAGAACAATCTGTCTAGTACCAATCGTATTGAAAATTTAAAAGCTAAACTTTCTTTTATTTTTGAATTGTGTAAAATAGTTAGACATTATTGTTTTTGAAAAATATGATAAAGGGAAATATTCTATGGTTGGTTGGTCGCCAAAAATGTAACAGTTGATTTTGAATTGTTCAACACACACAAAGTGGTTGCTGTGACTAAGTATTAAGTTCAAGAATTCATTATCCTAATACAAAGCTAAGGCGGTTTGATTATTGAACAGTGTATTGGTTCATTGCTATTGCTAATCGGGTCCCAATTACACATACGTGTTTATAAAAACATAAAAAATATTTTAAATGCAATATTTTTGTATTTTAATTCTCAGAATAGTGACCATCATTACAAGTCTGTTTTTTTTTCTAAGAATTTGTAGAAAAGTGAAAGAAGGTTCATATGTTTTATATTCATGTAATCCAGCTACCAGAAGGAATCTTGCTTATAGTATGTATACATCCCCGTTTAGGGCTGTCATATCCCAACGGTTGTGTTCTTGTCATTCCTAGAAGACACTTTTGGTGCACATCTTCCTTTTTTCTTTTGCAGTTCTTTAGTCATCAAGTACAGCATTATGTTCTTTGTTTTCCATGAGTATTAGAAAGGCTATAATCTTCAATAAACTGACTGAAGATTATTATCAAATCACATTTTAATCTGTTAGCGCAAGGAATTTTATGCTGCTCTACCTAGTGGTAAATGAAAAACGCACATTAATTATTTTCCATGTCCGACGTCTCTGTTAAACTTTAACATGCCTGGCTGCAACTGGAATAACTCAGTTCATTGAAGTCTTCACATTTAACTATCTTTTTTAAAACAGTGGTATTTCAAAAAGATAATTTTGCTATTCAGTTTAATAACTTTATATCTCCAAGCATAAGCTTGACCAAGGTCGTTCAAATATTTCCTTTTTGGTTCTCCAAACAGTACGGGAGGATCATGTTACATCTTCACATCCAGTAACTGTATGGAGGCAGATCATGCTATTTTTCGTGAACTTGTCCAGTATTCTAAAGATCTTTGATGTTGTGCATCTTAGTAAACTTAACATTGCCTTTCGACTTAATAAGATGCATACTCTTTGCTTCACCTATTATTGCTATGTCAACAGTGAGTATGCCTTCCACAAAGTAATCAAGCGAACTAAATATTGATTTACGTACTTTGCGCCAATGCAAGACTACCAGACATCCTAATTTTCTTGCCTGTCTCATTATGGACCTGCCTTGGAACTAATGAATGTTGAAGTCTTAGGCCTCAGCGCAATTATAGCTTCTCTGGGATTCCGAGAACGTATGAGTCATTTTGTGTAATTGGACAATATCTCACCTGAATGTCTACAACTTTTTAGAGGTATGACAGCCAAGGCTACCAATGAATTTAGCCAAGCGCAAAAGATTCATCTGTTACTGAAAATTAATAAGATTTCGTCTGTTTGCTTACTTGATGTCTTAATCGACATTTTAGGTAATTGTGTAAGAAGCTGTCAAAGTTAAATCAGAGTTTGTTGTGACCACTGGATCGGGGTTGTCAGACGTTTCAGTTTTCCAACATTCGTCCTTATTTCTACACCAATAGGCTGGTTACCTGAAAAATTCACTTGTCGTTCTCATTTTGTTTTTTATCCGACTCTTTTGCAAGATTAATGCTGTCTTATTTTAAAGAAGTATGATACTGAAATTTGACAACCTAACACTAATAAAAGAGAAAAGACAAGTAAATGACAATTTTACGGTTGTATATGTGATTCATTGTAACGTAATTGTACAATGGGAGGGGAGCTGTTCACAATTTTGATTACGAAAACTTTAAGAAGGGCCTTCAAATGGAGGGGATGAAGCATTTAGGGTTCGTGTAAATGCTAAAATGAAGAAGTTAAACTTTTACTTAACAGAGTGCTCTAGCATTGCCGTCTAAGCGGCAATGGCTCTAGCCTATTTGTTTTGGCTATTGCACTTGCGGGGGTTGGGGTGGGGTATAGCAAACAGTTTTGTACGTGTTCTCTCGTCGCGTTTATTGTGTTTGTTGGAGCCTTGTTACATTTCTAAATCATCGTTGTTTTGATGGTCGAATATCTTTATTCAGTTTTATTGTTTGTGTGATTCTGCAATGCTATTACTGCAAACTGGTTTTGTTTGACACTATTATTATCTGTATTTTTTTTAAACATTTTCACTATTATATAAGTATATCCCCATTAAAAGTTGAATAAACTTTAAATTTTTTAAAATTTTGATTTTGGATTTTAACGTTTTTTTTTTATAAATGTGCTAAAACAAGCTAGTACTAAAAGTAAATAATGTAGTTTGTAGAATTGTGCTGGAAGCATGTTATTATATGCATTTATAATTTGTTTTCTTTTTGTTTAAGTTTCTTATATATTCAAATTTGTAGATTTCAAAGGACGTTATTTCTGGCCAAGCATAAAAGTAATAAAAAATTTGACAAATCTGGTATATATATATTTACTAAATACATGCATATATAAACATTTACAAAAAATAATAATAATAATAATAATAATAATCGGAAGTATATAAAAAAGAATATTTCGTTAACAAATCTTTGGCCGAATATATGAACTAAGTACAACTATATATGCACATATAACACATCGTTCAATAAGTCCCGAGACTAACCCAGAGATGGTGCTAGTAGTACCAAACTAGCCACGTTTCCCTAGAGTGCGAACCTTCACATGAAACGTGTAAAAATTTCACGTCGATTGGACCACAAACAGCAGAGTTATCGAGGTTAGAGTAAAGTCACTTTGTAATTTGTTTGAAAAATGGAACAAAGCGAGTTTCGCGTGTTGATAAAACATTGTTTTTTAATGGGTAAAAACACCGTAGAAGCCCAGCAATGGCTTGAGAAACGTTACCCGGACTCCTCTCCATCCAAATCAACGATTTGTCGTTGGTATGCTGAGTTTAAACGTGGTCGTACGGACACAAACGATGCGGAACGTTCGGGTAGGCCTTTGGAAGCCGTTACACCGGAAAATGTGAGTGAAGTATTCAAAATCGTAATGAAAAATCGCAAAGTAAAGGTCCGTGAGATTGCAGAAATGACACAGATATCATCTGGAAGCGTATTTACAATCCTTCATGAAAAATTGAGCATGAAAAAGGTTTTTTCCAAGTGGGTGCCGCGATTGCTTTCAATGGAACAAAAACAGCAACGAATCGACGATTCAGAGAGCTGTTTATCGCTATTTACTCGCAATAAAAAGGATTTCCTGCGTCGATACGTGACCATGGATGAAACATGGATACATCATTTCACTCCGGAGTCGAATCGGCAATCATCTGAGTGGCGCATGGCTGGCGAAAGCCGCCCAAAGCGTCCAAAAACGCAGCAATCTGCTGGCAAAGTCATGGCGTCTGTTTTTTGGGATACACATGGCGTCATTTTCATTGACTACCTGGAAAAAGGTAAATCGATCAACAGTGATTATTATATTGACTTGTTGGTACGTTTGAAGGAGGAGATCGCAGCAAAACGACCGCACATGAAGAAGAAAAAAATCCTTTTTCAGCAAGACAATGCACCATGCCACAAGTCCATGAAAACAATGGCAAAAATCTACGAGTTGGGCTTTGATTTGCTTCCCCACCCCCCGTATTCGCCAGATTTAGCCCCCAGCGACTACTGGCTCTTTGCTGATCTCAAAAAAATGCTCCAGGGAAAAAAATTTGGCTCGAATGAGGAGGTCATTGCCGAAACTGAAGCCTATTTTGAAGCAAAGGATAAATCCTTCTATAAACATGGTATAGAAATGTTGGAAAGGCGTTGGAAAGATTGTATCACTCTAAAAGGAGATTATATTGATGAATTAAAATGATTTTTGAAAAAAAAAATGTTGTTTTCGTTGTTAGTCTCGGGACTTATTGAACGATGTGTTATAATATACCACTGATATGTTACATACAAATAAAAACTACAGAAACAAAAAGAAAAGTAAAGTAATATACCTAAATTTCATTTATCTTCTTTGTAAAACATCGCGAAACACTTTGGATGTAGATGTACATGACATTTTTCGCAAATACAGATACTATTAGTTTTACATATTCTGCAACGTCGTTTCCGACCGTCTTCTTGCAAACTCCGGGGCTACAAAAAATTCTTGCCGGTGCTCATATTACCTGCTAAATTGTTTCGGGCAAGTAGAGATCTTAATTTCTAAACTGTAGATAATGTATTTTAACCTAGACATGTTTCTGGAGTGGCCGGAGGGTTAACATCATGTCTGCTTAAATAAAAATTTTTTAAAACCAGGGAATGTTGAAACTCCATTATGAAGATTCTGGATAAAAGGAAATTAAGGACGTACTTTCAGCATACTTTAAAAGCGAATGAAAAATAAACATTCAACAATTCTTTTGGCTTTTTTCCATATGCGAAGCCTAGTAATAAATAAATAAACTAATACGAATAAAAATAATATGCTCGCTTAGAAATAAACAAGTTAAAATTCAGAGTATAGTTTTGTACGGAATGATTTTTAAAAAATTTATTTCAGAGTGAAAAACATAAATAAACTCGAATGTATCAAGTGAGACATAAACTAGTAATGTTGAAATTTAAATAAGTCTGAACGTTTGAATCATTCATTTTCTATTAAAATGGAATATAAAATATACATTAGCTTTCCTCTTTTTGAAGATTTCATTTTAATAAGCCCGGATTTTTTGTGTGTACCTAAAACTTCTACAAATTAGGGAGTCTGTTAGGACTCAGACAACACAAATCCACACTAACCAGCTTGGCAAAATAAGGCAGGAGATTTCTATATCTGTTGTTAGACTTGCTAATCAGGATCACGAATAAATTTGAAATCACTAGAACCACATTTAAAATTCAACGAAGGATTTACCAGGCACAAACTTTTTAGATATGAAAGAGTAAAACCGATGAACCGGATCTGCATGGATTAGTCTGGAATTATTTCTTTTTTATTAGTCGCGTAATTGTAGATTATGTAATTTTAAAAAAGTGCCATTTTATTGAATATTTACACAATTACTAGTCTTTCATGTTTTGTGAGACTGCAGTTCTTTTGTCTTAACTTATTTGCAATTTTATTGAAATACATTAATATTAAAATATTATAAGCGATTCGATTGAAATTAATGAATATTAAACCGAAAATTATTTTTATAGGATTGTCGTTCAAAATTCAAGTACATTTTTAAAGTTAAAGTTCCTAAGTAATAGCTTTTTAGAGGAATCTTATCTCCGCTTTTTCATTTTCTCATTTAGAAGTATACTTTTTTTTAGTGAGTAGTTAGTCTTTCAAACTGTACACCTATGCTGTGCATAGATTTGCAAAACAAAATTTATTTTTGTGATTTGGTAAATTTGCAAGTAAAATCAGCTGAATATTTCTTAACTCTCAAGGAGATCGCATATTCAATATTGCTTTCTCTTTAATCATCTGAGTCAACAGATTAATGGCTTTAAGCACCATTTTAAACCTACATAAATAATCACATATGATATTGTACAGTGTAGGACACTGGCTCTTTTTGAATTCATTTGAGTGTTGATAGAAAATAATTTAAGTCGATTCTGGATATAGGACATTGCATTCATTCGTTTTATATATTTTTTTTAAGTATGTTGTATATTTCTATTTATTCAGAAAGTCTGTTAGATCCAAAATCCACTTTACTACTTTTTGTCGTAGTGACCAAAAACAAAAATTGAACTACGTCTCCGATTCTCTGATGTTATCCAAAACTTGGCGCTTGAGTGTAGCAGGACAGAACTTCCCTAAGAGTAAGAGTAAGATAGGAATCCGCTAATATCGATTGTATTTCTAGATCCTAGATCAAGCAATTAATTTAGGCATTTAAAAATATACAGGACGCTCTATCTAAGAGAAATGAACGTTCCCCTTTACATGTAGTAGGTAAATAGGGTTTTTATGTTTGATCAAAAAGGCCTCTTGTTGATAGATGACTACTAAGAAGTGAAACAACACGAAGATATAAACGAAGATGGCGTTTTAGAACTAATTTTTTAAAATTACCTTTTGACTATTTTTGTTTTAAAAGCAATTGTTTTACAACAACAATAGAATAATAATAATCAATGAAGCTCACCTGCAGATTCCCAAATTGGGTTCTATCTTAATCTGCGCTGCCCATCTTCAATTGTAGAAGGATGTTCGTCATCTTTAGATAGAACCCAAAAGATGCTAAAATTTCTCCAACTTAAGATTAATGTTATACGGTTCAAAACAATTGATATCGGTTTATACTAAAGTTTAGTTTAGAGAAAAGTTTAAAAGAACTTGCACCAAATCGTAAAGCAAAGTCACTTTAAAGACCAGGACATTAACAAACGAACTGTGGTGAAAAATCAAAATTGATATTATGGTTACAGCAACAATCACCAAATTGCAGTAAACTTGAGTCAAACATGCAGCTACACTAGTTAAAGATGGAAGATCAACGAACAAACCATAGAACACTTCAGTGAATGTGGTAATCAGAAACGACAAGAGCTTTGACTTACTGAATTTTACCAATGAAAAGAAACTATCGATTCCACGATCCTTTAATAGAAAATCTAGCCTTGAAGCAGGAGTGATTGATACAAGGATAAATGTATAAATGAAACTTCGAGCATATATTAGTGACGCAGGAATATTCTCTCGTGATTACATTGTACAAAGAAAGCAGAGAAAATAATGATAACTCTTGTTTGGGCTTCAAGTGAACATTATCAGCGTGTTTGCCTGTATCAAATATTTTCTTAAAATCTGACCCATTGCTAATGGAAAAACCAGATTCGAATACCTCCACTCTAAAATTACCTTGTATATGTGGTACACCTTTTCCCGTAGTCCGTACAGAACGTCATAAGTTATTATTTGGCATACGTCATAAACTCTTACTGATAAATAAGAGCTCTAGAAGTGGTGAAAAGTGAACTTGCTTCTTCACCTAGCTCCAGATTGAAAATCCAGTCATTTTTGAAATTACTTTGTTAAAACATATGTGGTAGAAGAATGGTATAAACTTCGTCTTTCTATTGTCACTTGGTATGGTTCTGACTCAAACTATTTCTATTAAAGTAGGATGGGAAATTAAAATTGATTTTGACCAAATAAGAACTTTTAGAATGACCATAGCGAGCCGAGATAAAACTAGTATATGTTCCAAAATTTCAAGGGCCACACAGAAAGCTCAGGTGAGTTCGTCGGGTAATAACTGCCTACATGATGCAATTGTAAAATCTTTCGTTCTAAGATACAGGATAAGACTATTCGTTTTTTATCTTAAATGGATTAAAGGAACTATTAAAATCAAACAGAACGAAACCTTTAGAATCCTAAAAGTTGATTATCTAGACATTCAAAATTTTTAATCATTTGATCAAGTTTTAAGATTTCTACTCATTTATCAATTTGACACCATATTATACCTGCGTAACAACTGTTTTTTAATCTTAAAAATTATAGAGTTGAAAAAACTCGACTAATGAAATTGCAAGTGTTTTTTTTTTGTTTTTGACCGGAATTATTTTTATTTAAATTTAACCATTTAACCAAAATTCCGCTCTTTTTTCGTTCAGCTTGCTATGAAATGTTAAAGTATGAATCGAAAGAAATTCATTTTGTAAGCTACCAGACAGGATCACTAAGGAATTGAATTTGTGGAACTAAACTCAATTTTGTTCAGAAAGTCCAATGTAGAGGGAGCATCTTGCGTTCAAGCACTAAGATCCACACAGTTGTTTTGGGTTGCTCACTGCTCTCGTCACTCTACTTAAGAAAAGAATAACGGTATCATGCGCGTATTGGATCTTATGATTGGATAATTAGCATATATCCAAGAATCATCAAAATCGGTCCCATAGTTTCTGAGCTGTATAAAACCCGTAAAGAACAGAATTGAAAAAATAAAAGATGATCAAACAAAATTTCTTACTACCGACTGTAACCTGCAATATTCTATTGATAGTCTTGGCACTTACATAGGTATGATAATTTGTGTTGTGTTTTGGAGAGCAATATTTGTACCACCTTCTGATTGAGTTTTAAGAGTATTTGGTTAAGAGTTTGCAGATTCATTGATGTAATTTTTCAAAACCACAAACTTTTATCATCACTAAATCAACACAAAAACTACTATGTAATCCAAAATAGACTCTTTGTAGCAGGTTGGTGAAAGAAATAAAAAGTCAGGGAAAATGAACATAAGTCAGGGAAAGATTGTCAGTGGTACATTTCCAAACCATGGGGTGACGAGCGGAATTTTATGGAACGAACGAGTACCGTGTACGTTACCGTGTGGTGCGCGATGTATTTGCGTTACGCTGTATGCTCGTAGAAGTCGATTTGTATTCCTGATGTAGTCAAAGAGAATATGTTGACATGTGCAGGAATCTATCGAATGAGAATATAGGACAAAGAGAGACTGCGAAGGACACAATGCTCTGCCGATAGGAATGTTTCACCTAAAGATTTGTAGTTATTTCCAAACTGTTATACAGATAGTCTGAAAATCAGTCACGTTATGACGGGACCGAGCAAGATCTCTGATTACTCCGTGCCCCTTCTTGGTCCTTGGATTTTGGCCATTTTTTGTTTTGTTTATTTCCCGCATGACTTGAATGGCGTTGGAGATTTTCGACTATTATCTTGATTGCTTTTATTTTGATTTTTGTATTGCTTTCCTTTAAATGAATTTTTAGGTTAGGTCTTTTTAGTTTGGTTTATTTGACATTTTTTTACACGTACACAAATCACAAGAGAATAATGTAACTATAAAACTACCAGAATTTAATCCAAACAGAAATAAAAATTTAATTTACGAATTGGAATGTATAAAAGCTTGTCTAGAATAGTACTCAGAAAATCTTATAATGTCTAGATTGGGCGTCGGTGTCGGCATCACATGCTTAACTTTCAAATATAACAATTCAAAAATCACTAGATAAAGTAATTCCATGGAGAACTCACCACAACAACCAAAAACAATCCGCCGATGTGAAAACGTTTTAAAATCTACACGTGAATTTAATACTGCTAGGTAAAGATCCGCTCAGGTATACAAGGGGGTATCTTAATTGGCGGAATATACTTAGAGTATATTATTCTGTGTGTAAAGATAAACAGAAATTCCCAACAGCAATTTGCTGTTAACTGCATAATCTTCAAGATATTCAGTTAGTCTCATTTATGATCAACCTTACTTTATGGTAGATAGTAATATTAAACTGTGTTTATCAACAATGCACAATCAGGCAAGAAGTCTTCGACTTCTAATAACTTCAAAAAGACAAGGTTGACAACAAATTGATATAGGAATTTTCTGTTTGTTTTTGAATGCAGATTAACATACTGTAAATATCATCCGCTATAAAACGGTTTTTATGACCATAAGTTACTTTTTGAAATCAAATGTGACAACAAAATGAAATATCATAGCCTGCTTTCAAAATTATTGGTGGAGAATGACTTAAGACATTTTCTACTAGGAAAATCTACAGTAGCATGTCATAGTGAAAAATCTCTTTAAAGTTTTTAGAAAAGAGAAATTTTTTGTTAACATTTCAAAAGTAAATCATGATATTCGAATTTTGTTTTCACATTTGGT